>NW_019292420.1:0-14956 GCF_000500325.1 Leptinotarsa decemlineata | reverse complement strand
AAAACCCCATTGTACCAAATATGAATCGGATAACACAACTTGTCCGTCACCTTGAATTCATTAATTTTGACAATACATTTATACTCTACGAGCCCAAAAAAATCCACATACTAATTTCAAATCGATTCGGACCATAATCACATATCTCGTTCGATATCTTGGAACCGTCATCTTGAATTCGTTAAGTTTGACAAAAGATTCATAATCTCTGACCCCGAAAACTTCCTTATAGCAAGTCAAATCGGGCCCTAATCACAAATCTCGTCCGCATCTTGAATTTATCAATTTTGATAAAAGATTCATAATTTTCAAATAATCTGCAATTTTCGTGCAAACTTTGAGATCAACACGAAAACGAACATGTTTTAATCTAAAATGTAATTTGGAAGAACGAACACGTCGGCGAATAAAGTTCGGCCCTGGAATGCCCCGGCCTGGTCAAGTTAGAATTAGGGGGGAGTTTGTATTTATTTCATCGGGCGAAATCGCACTGCCATCTGGCGGTATACGTTTTCGTAACTAAAGGCTAAAGACACTTAATTTGATAAAAAATTGATAGCGCCCTCTCGGCGGCAAGTGATGCCGCACTTTTGGCTGTACTATCAAATAGTACTGAAAATTATTTCTTTTTAGAAACATTTTGTCCAACTCTAATATGTTACCTCTCTCAAAAGTTAAGCTCTGTATTTAAGAGCCTTACGTATGGATCAAAATACTTGATGGATTAATGAAAATGATTTATAGTGCACATTGATAGTCTGATACTTGTTCAAGTCTTGTATGGATTTAGTCGTGTTTTGGTGGTATTGATATCCTCCCATTTTGAATTTAATGAGTATAGTCAAATCTCACCCATTCAAACATCTTTCTTTATGTGTAAGCAGTACCTTAAACAGTTCAGAACATGTTTGCAAACACTCTCGGCGGTGATCTTTTGAACCAAATTCAACCATGATTAACCAAATTTTTGAATACTCTTGGTTTATCTGAGAGTGTACTAGTTAAGTAATTTTCTGATTGATTCGGCCCTTACTTGATGAAGATCCATAGTAATTTCATAAACTATATATCACGACATATTTCGCTGACACAGCATCTTCCTCAACAGTGATTTGAATACTACAAGTTGCTTCTTACCTAAACCTCTAGAGTAGAGGTAGAGTAGAGGAACCTCTAGAGTAGAGGTTTAGGTAATTTGATGGAGGTAGTCGCAATTGTTACCTGTGGTATATAAATATTAGCGTAAGAAGCAACTTGTAGTATTCAAATCACTGTTGAAGAAGCTACTGTGTTAGCGAAACATGTAATATATTTTTCAAATAAAGTTTGTGGAGATCAAATCATAAGGTGTAGTTTATGAAATTAGTTGAGTAATATTTTCAAATGTACTCTTCCATTTATTACATTCTATGAAAATATTTGATGAATAAATAGTATTTATTCTAATTCATTTTATGACGAAGTTCTTCTTATATTGTCTTGTATTAATAATCTCTTGTTACAGGTATTGTTTTTCTTGAGAGTTTGAACATGGCGAAGATGGTTACAAGCAGGTTGAACCCTTTGAGGGTTTGTCAGCCAGCAGTCGTACAGAATTTTGCAGCTATTACTAGGAAGTATCAGTTGGCTTACTGCTATACAGTGATAGATCACAATTCAAGAAATGTATTGCCAACAATATATCAAAGTGCCAACGGAACTGTTGTCATGTCCAATAACATTTTAGATGGTTATTATCCATTTGATCCGTTTGTTTTGGAAAGGTAAGGACTTTTTTCCAAACTTCACCAGTCAAACTGGCATTTTTCATTATGAAAAGTTGATAATAATACTTTATTCAGTTCAGAAGTGAAATGAAAAACGATCTATGCTAGGGGGGTGCAGAATTCTATTCTGTAAACGGTCTTTGCGATATGGAAACCCAACTCATTTGAAACCACTCTGACTGCATAATATCCGGAGGAAATCTAACTCTTGAGTTGGTTTAGGTGTTCATCAAATTTAAACTTATTATCAATGAATACATCAAGAAATTTTGTGTTTAATTTATTTTGTAATATGGCAGCGACTATTGGATTTTCATCAAGTGAACATTTTACTGATATTATATTCGTTTTGGATTCATTGAGAGAGAGTGAATTTGCATCACACCAGCTCTTCGTCTTCAAGTCGGATGATAGATAGATTTGACTGTTTTACAATAAGTTTACAGCATGTCATATATCAGAAATGGTCATAGAGAGAGATGTGCTATATATAAATCAATAAAAAAAAAACTTTTTGTTACATTTAGTTTTAAAAGGACAGCACAATATAGTATAACATACACATTAAAAATATGTTGTAAAGTAACATACTTCACAAATATGAAATATATCAGTGAAGGATTATTGTTCAATATATTAATTAATTCATTGGACCATTTTACTGGCGCCTTATTTGGGGGACATCTTTCTAGGGGAAAACAATTCTTTACAAGGTTATTGTAAGTACTGACCAACCAATCGGCAGATTTGTTTACATCATTACCCAAATATTGAAAAAATAAATGCCAATATGCTTTTCTTATCAGGTCACTCAACATTGCTATTGATTTTTTCATCATCTGTCTTCTGTAATCCACTGTTGTTTACGATCCTTTTAAAGGGACGCTTATGTATTGTCCCATGGATCATATATTCCTACGGTACGATTTCCGTCAATATCTGTAATTATGTTATCGATACAAGTTGCAAATTGGCAGGTAACTCTTTTATCTTCTTGAATAGTAACTTCTAAATCATAAGATTTTAAGAGGAATAAAAACAGTAATAATTTAGAAGATTTCGATTTAAAATTTATATTCCACCAGTTATTTTATTTAGCTCCACCGAGTTTTTTCATTCCACAATATTGTAGTATCATCCGCGAATATAGTGAAACTACCTACCAGATATGTCAATCATAGAGATGTCATTCATATATAGCAGAAATAGAATAGGGCTTAACACAGAAACGTGTGGTACACCAGATTCAATGGCCCTGTTCTCCGAGAGTTCCATTGTCCTCTCCATTTGATTCTGTCCTGAAAGGTACGATTTGAACCAAGTGTTCGTTACACCTCTACATCCATATTTATGAAGTTTTTATAATAAAATTTTATGATTGACGCAATCAAACGCCTTTGAAATATCGCAAAAAATTGCGGCGGCTACTTCACCAGCATTCAATTCAGAGTAAATTTCATATAAAAAAGAGAAGATAGCATCATTTGTATCTTTTTTCGCCTGAAACCCAAACTGGTTTTTGCTTATAATACAGTACAGTAAACGTACTTTGACTACTTTCTCAATAATTTTTTCTAAAGTCAGTATTAAGGAAATAGGACGCAGATTGGAGGGATTATCCAAATCACCACCTATATGTAGTGGAATGACAACGGAAGTCTTTATTAAATTAGGATTTCAAATTCAAATTGAACCAAACTGCTGTTGAAACAGCCCGATAAATTAATCAGGTAACCAGCATCATTATGACAATCATAATGATCACCTAGTTAGCGAAAAGCGCGTCGAGAGACCTTAATTTTAGGTCTGGGAAAGTGTTTTCAATAGAATCACGTTTCGACAGAGGTTCCAGTACGAACTATCAATAAACAGCTGTCAATTTCAACTATATCCTTAGACTATTCCAGAGAAATATTTTTAAACAAAATATCAAATTGCATAAAGATGGAGAAGTAGAAAGCCAAAACCTTTTTTTCCTAAATATTTTATAGTATATCGAAGCTTGAAGTACTATAATTTCTCATATGAATAATGGAATATTACTTACCTCATAATACTTTATATTTTCAAGGAAACTTACAAATTATTCGATTTCAGGTCTGGTAAAAAAATTCACCCATCCTACCGGGATTACGAAGAAACAGAAAGCAACAGGGAAACGGAGCAGTCGGAAGCTGCTGAAGTAGATGACTTTCTTTTTGGTCATGAGGTCTCAAGTCCGCCTAAGAGTAGATCCCATAAGTTTTCATATGGCAGTTCACCCGGCTTCAAATTCAAAATATGAATATTTAGTGTGTTGGTCTTCATTTTTGGTAAATAGCTTGATGCGTTTTAGAGGTTGTTTCTGAAAGAATTTTTCTTATTCTTTGCATGTTTTGCTGGGTTTATCATTTTGCTATTGATTATATGCGCTCTATCATTTTTCCTTAGTTGTCCAATTATCATTCTTTATTTTGCCTAGATTTTTTCTGTATTGCTGGTTTCCTAACTAGTGTTTCAGAACTGATCTCTCAAAATATTTGAACTATTTGACAACATTGTTGACACACACTGAAGTGTTTTGAAATGAAATCTGTGATTATGTACATGTGAAGAGATATTTTATATCTTGGATTTATTTAATGTATTATTGATTTGGTTAATAAAAACGTCAAACAATATTCATGTGTTCTTATTATTTCAGGGTAGTTTTTGAAGCTGTGATTTTTAATTTTTTTTAGACATGGAAAAAAATTTTTGGTAAAGATAGTCAACTCTTCATCAATAGTCAACTTTCATCAATAAATGAAAACTTGCTTATATTTTAAGTCATTGTTCAAGTCATCGTTGAATCATGGATCAAACTTTTTTGTCATTTTGCTTTCAATTTTGAAAAAAGTTATGATAACACATTGTTTTAAAGAAACATTTATAGAACAAAAAGTATATGTGCCAAAATATCACGAAATTTTGTAAACATTGTTGCTTCAGATATGTTTTTTAATATGGAAGTACTTGATTCAATTCCACCGATAAACTATTGTGAATGATGAAATAAGAGTCCAGTTTTTACTGACAATTGCTCAGTTTGATAATTATGGGTATCTGCTTTGACTCTTTGTTTGAAGGTGATTGACAATGTTTCATGATGAATTTCACTAATTCGGATTTCCATTGTCTACTATATAAAATGATTAGAAATCCCTGAAACAACTAAAAAAGAAGAATTAAAAATGAATAGCTGGAAATAACAATTATATTAAGCAAAATAAACCTTATATTGCGTGTCCAGGTCTAGATCTCTGTATATGAATCTGTTGGGTATATAGTAAGGTGCATTTACAGCGGCCCTTACGCTCGCATTCATAAATGATTGGATCTTCTTTCTGTATGTCTGCGCACACTGGCCCCAGGCAGTGCATGCATACAGTATTATTGGCATTAGAATCGTTCTGATCATTAATTGGAAATCAGAATTCTTTCAGAGTATATCATTCCTCTTCTTAAGTTGGAGCGAACAACAAAATGTCACTCCATCTAGTGGACGAGGTACTACCCAACTGCATATCCGTAATTTGCCCGATTCCTCTGAATAAGGAAGAAAAACTTTCTTATTAGTCAGTGGGCTATGCTTGAAGACTGGCAGTAAACAAATCTAAAGAAATGAACTTTAAACGTCCAAGCCATTCTCGAATATACCTACACAGTAGGTTGAATGGACTGACGCCTATCAGAAAACTACTCCACTAGCTAATACCACGAAGGGCGTTGGATTATATCCAACAGGCGTCATTGCAGGAATCATCACAGAAAATGTCCTGCATTCATTTATTCAATTCGTTAGAAGTAAATGATTTGAATGCAGTACGCCTATGCAATGTGATCAGTTTTTTCTAACTGGAAAATGGAAAAATTCCCTGAAATTGTAAGGAGCTTTCCTGTGTTATATGATAACTTGAACTCTCCATGACTGTCTCTTTTTTCGTAAATACTCATACATTTCATTTTTTTCTTTTTTGCTGAGTTTATTCATCCTCAAATTCAGATTGTAAATCGAGAAGATGTTGCTGGCTTGCTGTCATCTTGCATACTGGAAGAAGTGATATAGATTTGGGTATGAGTTGTGGGTTGTGTTCAATATGCACTGCTATTAAAAAACACGTATGTGGGCATGTACTTAAGAGGAACAAAGCAAGCTTGCAGACAAGAAAGTTTAGACATGCTATTTTGTGTTTTAGACAATGGTGTGAGCTGTCAGAAATGAATCTAAAAGTACCCTTGTGAAAGTACCCTTCAAAACTTCTTGCTCACTTCAACAAATGTTAGGTAACCCTATAGATAGGAGGAAGGAAAATGAAAAGTCGGAAATATATGGAATGATATATGACAAAAAATATATCGGCCAAACTGTGCGAGCCATTGAAACTCAGTGTAAATGTTATGGAAATGAAAAACTCGAAGGATCTTTTTATCAAAGTTGTCGTTGGTCTATGTTTCCATTTCAAATTCAACAATTTTATAAGTGAAAATGAGTTTAAGAGAATGCATCTTCAGTTCAAATGTTCTAAGGTACTGCTACAATAAATTGATATAAAAGACACAGAGAAGATTGTTTCTTTACTATTTCAGTGGATTTTTTTTGTCAAAAACATAAAGATCATCTGGTCATCAAAGTATTTATTTATATCCAGAAACTAAAATGGATATTGAACAAGTTATCAAAAAAGTTTGTATGAAAAAATCGTCCGGTATTGATGAAATTCCTGGTCATGTTATTAAAAAGGTTGCCAATGCGATTTCTGAGCCTTTGACTCATATAGTTAACTCCACTTTCATTGAGGGGAGGTTTCCTGATGTACTAAAAATGTCAAAGGTTTTACCAATATACAAAAATAAGGGCTCTGGATCTGACTGTGCATCTTACAGGCCCACATCGCTACTTAGTCAGTTTTCTAAGATTATCGAATACTGTTTCTGTCAAAGATTATATGATTACTTTGAATCATCCAAATTATTTTCTTCTAGTCAGAATGCTTATGGAAGAAATAAATCTACAGTTGGTGCAATTGATCAACTCATTAAACATGCGCTAGAAATCGTGGAAACCAAACAGCAGACTTCAGAATTATTTTTTGATTTGAGCAAAGCCTTTCATCTCATTTACCATGACATACTGTTACACGTATTGCAGTTTTATGGTATACGTGGTTCTGCATTGAATTGGGTTGGATCTTACCTGACTGATCGTAGTCAGCTGGTCTGTGTGAATGGAATGAATTCTGAAAGAAAATGTATTTCAAGAGGGGTACCTCAAGGCTCTGTTTTGGGACCCCTTCTATTTTTGGTTTTTATAAATGATCTTACGAAATTTTATTCAAAAGCTGCTAATTCTGCTAAATCTCAAATGCTCAAGTTTGTTACTGAAAATTCAACGATTGATAAAAGCTATTTGGATAGTGGAAATGATAATGACCACCATCTGTTTGATTGGTAAAAAGATCAAAAATACATTCAACAACTCATTTATCACAAGCCAACATTTATTAAAACCTAAATATCGATAATATTTATAAAAAATATATCAACACTAATATATTTATATGAGGCAATTCAAACCTAGAAGCAAAGTTTTGGCTAGTTTAATGCCAACTGCCAACTATAGTATAGGTTTTGAGAAATCATTAAATGATCTGTTTCTTGTTGGATAATTTCTGAATGAAGAATTATTCCCAAAAGACTGTTGTTGACATTTGGCACACCAACATTAACAAACTAGACACACATCCACGTAAAATACATTTATGGCAGCATGATCTCTTTAAATAGTTTTAAATTCTTCCAATACAGACTATTGAAAAAATACTGAAAATACATAAATGATATTGTAACAAATTTATACAAAATCTGAGATTTTGTAACACAAATTTAATGAAAACTTTCAAGTGTGTCAAACAGCACAGCACTGAGCAACATTTTCTGTAATTCAAATATTTTCTATTATTGCACGATTGAAGTAAAAAATCTTAATAACATATGAAAGAAGTTTATGAAAATGATATTAAGTAAAAATAAAAGAGATTTCAAAAATATATGTAAAAAGTATAACAAACTTCCTATTTCCTAGACACAATTATTCACAACACAATAAGAACTAAACCTTCAAAAATACTGATAGACCTTTTGATATATTCAATTACACATATTAAAGTTACCCAAATATTCAAAGACAAAACATTGAAAAGTGAAATAAACCAAAGTATTATATATTAGAGAGCTGGAATGAAAATCTTGATTGTACCTATTATGATATGATTATAATTATTGCAATCAGTGAAATTCAAAGAAAACTCTTTGTTATTTAGCCAAGCATTCATCAGGGCAACTATATAGATATTACAAATGTTATGTAAACAACAAATATTGAAATATTTATTTCAATTGGGGATGTGAAATTTGTCAGATTAATAAATTTAGCACCTTTAGTTAAAGTCACCTTCATTGATTTTGATAATATTGATTGCAAATTTACAAGTTATTAAATTTATACATTGGGTGATAACACATTCTGCAAATTATTATTGATATTCAATGTTGTATACTAAATTCCATGTTTAGATTATGATGAAGTGTATATCAGACAAAATCTAGACTCTTGGAAGGTAGAATTACATCATTCAGAAGTCACAATAGGAGAAATTTGAATTCGTGTACATTATCTCAACATGTCAATAGTTTAGACCAGAAAATTATTTACGCAGATTCTACTATTTTAAATGATGAAAATAATGAAGTCAAACGAAATGCATAAATTCAAAAACACGTCAATTTGCAATGAATCCTTTCGAAATCAATCAATCTGACTTCAACTTAGGATTCTAAGTTTATTCACAAATTTCACATTATCAGGTTGAGAATGTGAACAACAACAATGACTTTGCTTTTAATTTTACTGATTGCATATCCAATAACTACAATCATATAATATACATAAAAAATGTGTATGTTTACGTAAAAAAAAATAATAATATTCAACTCCATATTCAGCAAATACCATATTTTCATATTTCTCGAAAATATTCATTATATATTTTTCAATTAATACGTTTTCTTTCTTTCATTAGCGTTATCAAATTTTGGTTTCATTTCTTCATGATGATAGGGAATTTTGAAGGTGACCCAAAAAACACAAAACTTCAAAATGAAAATTAGATAATGCCAAATAAAAAAAGTTCATGTTTCCTCGAACAAAGAGAGAAAAAACTAAAAATTAAGATGAATGAACATGTGTTTCCCATATTTTTAGAATTGATCTTGACTGAATTAATTAAAATTCCACCAATCAAAAAAAACGTTCAACTTTCATCAACCTTTCCTTCAATAACATTAAAAAAATAGTCACTTCATGTATGTATAAGAACAAGTTTTAAACAAATATTTTCTCCATTAATAGAAACTGTATTTTTTCCATAATACTACTAATTACAAATGAAATAATTAGCTTTGGTGAGAAGCTGGAATTATTTGGTCGAGTTTGAACAGGTCTGAACTACAATAAACCCCCGTGCGGTGCAGTGGAGAGTCGAATAAGCCCATTAATTCTGGACAATAATTTTTTTATTTTCAAATTACACAAACTGCCTCAGAGTTGCGTTTTTCTCAAAACAAAAATATAACAGTTATACCTTTTAACAATCATCCGTTCAACTATAGCTACAATAAACCCTTGTGAAATTCTAAAAGATTCACTCACTTGAAACCTTTTAGCCAGAATGAACATGTTATAAAGGCTGATACAGTTAAATGTGCACCATTTGTATTTACAATTTGAGATTCGGCAAACAGTAACATTTTTTATATTTATCAACATTCAACATTAACATGTTTGACTATTTGTGGCGCCTATGCAATAATATTTTTGGTAGAAAATGATATTTTACTCATAAAAACGTTTAACAATTTTTATTGGAAAGGCGACAATAAAGTCGTTATGATACTCGTGAATCAAAAAAATGTTTATAATGAAACAATTGACTGTATTTTTTTACTTAATAAATCGCAAATGGAGCTGCCAGTTAATGCAAAGAGTAATGCATCAAAAAGCCAACACTCCTGCTGAATCGGGCGTCTTGTACCTATCTGCTCAAGTGCTGAGCTGCTCACATGGCAATTGGACTTAAATTCAAAAATTAGAAGTATCAGGATAGCTCTGGCATATGTATATGCTTTTCGAGAGCAATAGAATAAGCTCATTTTTCAGATGCTTCAGAAAACAACCTCAAAGAAGTGCTTCAACAAAAAGGGGCGTGACGTCACCAGATATATGAAATGCGGAGCCGGCTTGAAGTCGCCATTGATTTCGGACGTTTCCGTATAAGCTGTGTGAAAGTTCAAATTGTTTTTTGGTTATTTGTATTTATCTGCTTGTGTTGTAAAAATATGAATACCAAAAATAAAAAAAGCTGCCAGCTATCCTGACTAATAGTGTGAATCAAGCGAAATTCAGGAGGGACTTGAAGGTTATCCTAGCAAGGAAAGGGTATTACTCGCTTGAAGAGTTTTTTGAGGATCGTCTAGAGTTTTGAGGAGTGTGTTTTTTATTGCCTCATTCATCGTTTTTTGTATATTATTAACTACATTCCCTAACTGCTATATTCTAACTTTTATTTATCATATGATAATTTCACAAAAAAACTGTTTTCAATTAACAATCTCACTCTATGTGAAGTTATTTTAGTTGTATAAATCCTAGATTTTAAGCCCTAATTTGTTTATCTACAAGATTGTTCAATCTTTCAGATAATAAATGTATATCTCTCTCTCATTAAAAATAGTTACACAAAGAAAATAGTTCGTAAATGAACTTGTTTTTGTTGCAGGATCATTTCAATGTAAATACATCAAACACATTTATTTCAAAATCTTGATGAACTGAATGCATCAATACCTATTAATGAATAAGAAGGACAAAATTTCATTTATTTATTACCTAAAAATTCAAAAACATGAAATATTTCTATCAACCATTTAATGTTTCAGTTTCTAATAGTTAAGATGTGGTTTAGATGGTGTACTGACAAAAAAACATATCTTGTGAAGTCACACTAGATTTTGATAAAAGCACAGTTTTAAAGTCGCGTACTTTGAAAACAATAATTATTTGTATTATGGTTCACAAGCACCATCAAAATATTGAAAAAATGCGCAAAATTAGATTTGAGTGAATGACCGTATTCCACGCCGAACTGTACCCTATTGATCAACTATATCTTTTGAAATGTGACGAAAAGTTCGACAAAATTATAAGTGTTTTTATTAGTAAAAAAGAATTCTATAATTAGTGAAACCTTAAAAATTTACTTTTCTCAACTATATTGAATCCTTTCAGGAAAACTTCATACAATACCTAGCAGGAGAACTCCAAACAATGCCTGTCAAGAACCTTTACTGTCCTGGATAAGTAGAAAGTTAAAATCTAACTTCCTCAAAAAGTTTCCAATCGATATTGTGAAATGCAGCAGAGTATTCTCAAAACAAAACAAATTTGTTCTTCATAAACATCAACCCGTTCGAGCATCACTGACAGGAATCCCGAGATGATAATACGTGATTTTTGTCAACAGAATGTGACTAATTTCTGTAATTTGTTGTTGTTTGATGATTCCAACTTTTCCAATTATGGAATATACAACAGAATAAACCGGCGTTAGTGGTGAAGAAGAAATATTTTTTTATTACATCCAAAAAGTCCTTGGATATGTTCTAGTATTTGTGTTTGTTACGGAATAAGTGGATGAAGAATTATTGATTGGTTTTTCATATCAGTGACACTATTTGATAATAGATAGAAATACATGATTTTATTCAATGGCCTCCCAGTTCTCCTTGACGTTTTTCTGTGGTGTTATATAAATGAGAGGACTATGTTTATCTCAATTCAAAAGTGTTCTATGTGCTGATGACACCGCCCTTGCATATAGTAATAAAAATTATGATTCCTTGCTGCAGAAGCCAAGGATAAATCTGAAGAATGGTTTGTTACAAACAGACTCAAGCTAAACACCAAAAAATCACAGAAGCTGTTAGTTACCACTACAAGGAGAGAAAAATGAAAAAATTGTTCGTTTTCATACTCAATGAGAAGCTCTGCTGGTGGAGTCATGTTAGGCAACTGAACTCCAAGCCATCAATTGACTCAAATGACTAAACTCAACACTCTGCGAACCATATATTTCTTTTTCATCTTCACTATGAAATATTGTTATGGGGTAGCTCATCAGCAGCACATATCATTTTTTGCCATCAAAAAAGGGTATAAGAATTCTGGCCAGTGCCATGTATAGAGCTACTTTCATCAAAAAGTTGATGATTATGACCCTTCTATCACTTTTCATTTTGAATATTCTACTTGAGATTCATAAAAATTTGCCAAAGTCATACAATCTGATATTCACCAGCATAATATCAGGAGAGTACCCAAAGGACTAACCAAATCTTTGAATAACTTGCTGGAACTATAAAATGTATGATATTCTTCCTAGTGAACTTAAAAATCAACAATGTTCTGTTTCAAAAAAGTCATTAAATCTGTTCTAGTCGAAAATTTATTTTATTCACTGGAGGAATATGAGAAGTGTGTCATACAAGGGACTATGACAGATACAAAATTCATGATAATTATATTATTGCCCCCTTTATTATTATTTACTCTGAAATGTAAACTATTTTAAATGTGTTAGCATTTTTATTTACTTGTATATTCGACCATACTTTTATTGATATTTTCATTTTGTTAACTGCTATAAATATGCAGCTGTCTATAATGTAGTCAAATGAACTATTTAATTCTATTTGAAGAATGAAATTTTTAAGGAATGCTATGCTAATGTGAACATCATTCAACAGAAAAAAACAGAAATATTCTCCAAGCTATTGATGGCAGGACCATGGTTACAAAGTGTTCAAACAAGGGTGGACTGGGACCAACATTACCAGAAAAATGCCACTGTGGCGCATTCGAAAAAAATATACTGAACTGGAATTTTTGTCGATTTGCTGTTTCAATACCAACATATTATAGCATAACATATCAAAACTTCATTTTGCGATTAATGGCGACAAAATGGACATCTGTTGTGAACACACTAATCATTTTTCAAATGTTTATTTCAACAATCAAGTTGAGGTTTATCTTCTATTCATTCTTCAGAACTCCTTCAATTTCCACTTTACAAAAAAACTATCAAATGCTTTTATAATTGAAATACCTTTTTCTACCAGAAAAATATAAGAGAAATATTACATATAGCGCTTTCCATTAAAAAAAAACTGCATTTCCAATAATAATGAAGTTACCAATGGTGCATACTTAATTTGGATCTCCCTCTATATACCTTCGAGTACTAGATATTTTCCTTGCAATATACAAAACAAAATACATTTTTTTGCTTAGCTAAATATCACAACATATATACTGAATAGGACAGTTAATAGATGAATTTGACCATTCATCTATTATCAAATTCGAGATCCATATATTTCCGAATATTCTTTAGAAAAATATCCTTAATGTTTCCGCAATTATTACTCTGGGCTCCTTCGAGGTAGACTTCTAGAGACTGATAAAACTCCCTGTAAATATCGCCGCCTAACTGAAACTGCAAGGAAAAAAATATCAGTTTGGTGTCATTCACGATTAGAATTTATTCCTTGTTAAAAATACAGTGAGGACGTAAATAACTTTTGAAAAAGGGCAAGACATCTGAGCCTGACAAAATTTTTGTAAAAAGGAGTTACTTCTAGTACTTTGTGATAAAAAAGTAGGTTGTTTCGAAAGTTTTGATGTCATGTGTTTTTGTAGCTCCATATCTCAATAAATATTTATTCTACTGTGTCGTGGTATATACTGATCAATAGATAATTTTGCTCTCTATGCAATGATGCTGTTCATTTTTTCCAAATTTCAATTTTTTTGCCTTTTTTCAGCTATATGATGTCGTTAAACGATTTTCGGACAATTTCTCTCTACGAATTCAAAGAACTGGATGTCGGCTACCATGCGGTTTTTGATGGTTTGAAACATATTGGCAAGATCAAAAAACCTAAAAAGTGGGTGCTCCAAGATTTGGATGAAGTCTGTTATCCTTGGCTTTTGCGCAACTAAAACAATCCTTTTTTGTATCGGATTATCACCTGTGATGAAAAGTGGATCCTCTGCTACAACAGGAGGCGTTCAGGATAGTAGCTGGATATCAATGAGTCACCTAGGCACTTCCCAAAGGCGAAAACCAACCAAAAAAGACCATGGTTACTGTATGGTGGTCAGCGGCTGGTGCGATTCACTTTAACTTTCTGCAATCAGACTGTCCACGAAGTGGTTGGTTATCGATGAGCAACCTAGGCACTTCCCAAAGACGAAAACTCACCAAAACAAGACCATGGATTGCTTCCCAAATTATCCTGGCCTGAAGATTGTTCTCCGTGGCAATGGTCTTAGTGTTTTCGAAGTTTATTGTGTGGCCTGTTTCCTGGTGGTGTTTGAAGAGAGATGATGCTGGATCTGATTTGCGAACAAGCAGGAGCCGAAACGTCGAAAACATGAAAATCTCAGACGCGGTTCAACCCGGATAACAGTATATCAAGTTACTGACCGCGGAAACCTAACCGAAAGATGAATAGATAAGGACTATTCTGATCATTCCCATATTGATTCCAATCTAGGAGCCACCGGTAGCAGCTGTTTCAGTTTATTGGGCATCGTCAGTACTGGACAGGCAGTCCTCGATTGAAGACAAAATGTGAAAAACCAAGAAAAGTACTTAATAAAAATAACTACGTAAATGCAAGAGAGAGTGTCACACCAATAGGTGGAACCACCTATCGGTGTGACCCCCAAGTCAACTTGCCCAGTTTTTATGTCAGTGTTGGTGGTTTGACCAATCAATCGACAACTGCGGTAGCAGAAATTTAGGAACCTATTCTGGAATGCCACCGGAAAACGAATCCACATGTTTCTAGAAATGATATGAAATCGAGAAAGGTTAATGCAGTCAAGCTGCTGGAAAATAATTCCATGAAAATTAAAAAATAAATAGGTAAGTACTATTCTGATCATGTGAATAACCAAGAAAAGTACTTAATAAAAATAACTGCGTAAACGCATAGTTCATGCTGACGGAATTAAAAGTGAACCATTTTCTTCTGATTGATTCGGC
>NW_019292419.1:2738-51716 GCF_000500325.1 Leptinotarsa decemlineata | reverse complement strand
AGCATGAGCAAACAAGAGCGAACAAGAGTGAATGAGCATTCTGCATCAATAATCGTCTGGTGAGTACGGGCTAGTGAGCGAGCGAACGTATGCATGTTCGCGTTCAGAAAATATTGAGAAGAAGGCGGTACATCAAAAGGTGCTCGCACAAAGTGGATGGATCAACTACGACTACAAACTTGAAGATATTCGCTCTGGTGTAGACGAGACATCAATATGTCGAGCAAACACGAGCGAACATGAGCGAACACAACTAAACATACACGAATGCTCGCTCATGTTCGCTCGTGCTCTCTTTTTTGGTGAATACGCACCTTAAGATGATAGTGAATTCGTTGAAAATGACTCAACGCTCCAGCACATCAACAGTCGTTGGAAACACATGGTTATGAACATTCACCTGATAACTTGAGTGCTGCAATCCGAAAAACACGCCATGATCTGTGAAAAACAATTCATGACTTTTGCATCACGCTATTGAAACTACTTACACTGCATTGCTTGTTTATGAATTTTAGTACAACAACAATGCTGTATCGATGACCCAGCCTCCATATTTGCCAGAATTATTTTTTTTCGAGAGCTGAAGGCTATATCAAAGATCATGTTTGGGAATTGTTAAGAGGTTCGAAAGAAGCGAAAGAATGAATATTTTTTTCGAAAAACGAAAGTTTTTGATATTTTCTTAATATATCTCGGATAGAGGTTTTAACAGACCCGAAAGAGTATTGTTCGCAACTATTACCGCGAATGAAATCGTTAATGCCTTGCAAATAAAAAGAAGTTCTTGTTGAATGGACTGATGATATCTGGAGACGTTGGGCTTCGAAAGTTAACAGTATAACTAATACCAACGGCTTAGTTAATTTGATTACCAGACTAGTCAGTGAGAGCGGCGTTAGGTTCCTTAGACAGCCTTGCTTATTTATAATGGTTCAATGTATCAAGGAACGGTAACATTGTTCGGTTTGAGCGCGAGAACTAGAAATTCTCATGATTTGATATTTTGAATACTAAAAACCTTTTTTCCGTATGTATGAGTATATGACACCAAGTTAAAAACAACACTTTCTACAGTACATATCATATAAAGTTCACTCCGTTTAGCATATATACAATGTTTGTAATTAATTGTCTTTAGCCTTTAGTTACGAAAACGTATACCGCCAGATGGCAGTGCGATTTCGCCCCATGAAATAAATACAAACTCCTCCCTAATTCTAACTTGGCCGGGCATTCCAGGGCCGAACTTTATTTGCCGACGTGTTCGTTCTTCCAAATTACATTTTAGATAAAAACATGTTCGTTTTCGTGTTGATCTCAAAGTTTGCACGAAAATTGCAGATTATTTGAAAATTATGAATCTTTTATCAAAATTGGTAAATTCAAGATGCAGACGAGATTTGTGATTAGGGCCCGATTTGACTTGCTATAAGGAAGTTTTCGGGGTCAGAGATTATGAATCTTTTGTCAAACTTAACGAATTCAAGATGACGGTTCCAAGATATCGAACGAGATATGTGATTATGGTCCGAATCGATTTGAAATTAGTATGTGGATTTTTTTGGGCTCGTAGAGTATAAATGTATTGTCAAAATTAATGAATTCAAGGTGACGGACAAGTTGTGTTATCCGATTCATATTTGGTACAATGGGGTTTTCGGGGTCGCACATTATGAATCTTTAGTTAAAATTAATGAATTCAAGATGGCGGCTTCAAGATGTCTGACGAGTATTGTGATTATGGACCGATTCGATTTAAAATTGGTATTTTGTAGTCTCTAGGCGTGATTTTTTTCTATTGAATTTCGGAAATTCAAGAGGGCGGACTAGTTTTGTGATATCTGGTCGGGCTCTATGGAAGACTGGCTTTAAGGTTCGAAGATAGTTATTTTTCTGTTGGAATTCAGAAATTCGAGATGGCAAACGAGTTTTGTTATTAATTGTCAAATTATATATAACACTGGTATTTTGAGGTTGAAGATAATGAGTTTTTCATCAAATTTCAAGAATTCAAAATAGCAGCATAAAGATGGCTATGGGTTATTTTGTGATTTATAGTCGTGTTCTGTTCAAAATTTATTTTTTCGAAAACATGAGCAGGGTGTTCAGAAAATCAGATGATACTTATGAATAAAAAATTGAGAAATCAAGTATCAGATTTTGTCTTTCAAGTAAGGGTCCTTTCACAATATCAATTTTCAGCATTAGTTCGAAATGACGGAAAGATTTTATGATTCATAGTCGGATCCTCAAAAATAATTCATCTAGGGCTCTCCGGGGTAAATTACTCATATTTTTCCTCAAAATTAATTCATACTGCCAGATATATTTTTAAAATTGAATGATTTGAATATAATATTTTGCAGGAAAGGTCCACAGTTTAAATAATATGTCTGATTCCATATAAAGGGTTAGACAATATAAGTCAATACCAATCGTGAATAATTCAATTCCGCTGATGTGTATGCAACTGTTGAAAATAAATGAAATCCAACAATGTTTTTGCTACCAATTTTGATTGTAATCAAATCAAAAATAACGAAATTCGTCCAACATTCTAGAGCCTCCATCTTAGTATTTCTTAATATGAAAATATCATGAAGTTTTGTCCCTAGTAATGAATACCTGTAAAATTTCAAGCCAATCGGAAGATATTAGACTTGCAAGATTTGATACAAACGTGTACACACGCAAACATACAGATAGGTAAGTTGAAAACTATCTGGTTATTGTAGAAATTTTAATATTTCAATCTTTCGTTCGGTCAGAATAACTTTTATCTTTTCCTATTCCCAATCCGACCCTGTGCTACATTTTACAATGGCTCTATGATACTCTCTCTCTCCCTCACCAGACGTGTGGGAGGAGCTACCTGACGGGCGTGTCATTTAAAAGAAATTCATCTACTATTCTGACTCCAGATTCAAAAGTAATAATTAGTTTTCACTAGTCGACGGCTGAAGCAAAACTTTATTAGTTGACTTTGATAAAATTTGATATTTCCCATTTCGAAAGGCATAATGCAAGGAAATCAAATTCGTATAAATAACACATTCTTATTAAATTAATAACAAAATAAAGGAAACATTAAAAAGAAAAATGAGAAAGTCGTTTAACTGAGAAAATGATAGGCTTCAATACCGAAATGGAATAACACCAAAATATTCGTTAGTTTTGATGGTGGAATTGAAGAAAAATGCCCAAAAATGAGAGAGAGAATACTTTTTATTCATCTAATATTCGAAAAATATTTTTTTTATTATTTTTCCTTTATACACTCATACAATCTTTCCTCAATCAGAATAAGAAAAATCGTTTCTGACTCCTTTTTTTCCAGGGATGAAGACCCTTAACTGAACTCACTTGTCGTTTGCTGAAACCTTGTGATTACTGGAGTACCTGTGGGCTGCCTTCTTGGGTCGTACGATGTGAGATGTCATACTGTGTGGCTAATGGCTAGTGCCGGATGAGTTGGCTCAGAAAGAGTTGGGATCATTGGACCTCTCGTAGAGCTGGATCTTTTGTCAACTAGTTCATCATGTCATGTAAAATAACAATGTCATTGATATATGCGTAAGCGAAGAATTCTTGGTCGATATCAAGAATACATTAGTCAGCACTGACCAGGTTGGTGAGTTGTCGAGCAGTTGATGATTCCTTCGCACATTCTACACGGCTTTTGAATGATTCAAACAAGATAAAACTCACACAAGTGAGATAAAACTCAAGAGTTCAGAATCACTGAGTGTTTCACAGTTCAGCAGTTCATTTAAAATTCACAATGTAATTCATAACTTCGAAATATTTGAGTACAAACAATGTGGAAACCAGTTAGGTGTTAACAAGTTATATACGGTGAATATTAGTGGTTCTATGCCTCACATAATTAATAACTGAATATGTGCAGATATTTCTATGAACATATCAACATATATGATCAACATAAGTCGTCAATCTCTGGAATTGATGATTCAATGCTAAATTCGTAATGATAAATCTAAAAATGTTTCATGGTTTGCTCAAAATACAAAAATGGTTAACTCAAATTATTGAACTGAAGTTCATGCTGCTCCAAGTTGTGCTCTGATCTGCGATATTGATTGTTGATAATAATAATAATAATAATAAACAGGGACTGCCCCCAAAGCCCATGGGCTTTGGTGAGTTTCGACACCACTTATCCGAGCAACTGGTGCAAAACCTAACCGGCAACCTAGGCGCACCCGGAAAGGAGAACACAATTGTCCACAGGGCTAACCACCTGGTAGAGCAAAACTCAGTTCCACAATCAAACTGCTCGCAGGGTCCTGAGTCAAGGTGGTGGGGCATATAATGATGATTTGCCTACCGATGACAACCCTGGCAATGACAACGGAGGATTTGAGAAAGACGCATAAGCTGAGAGATAGTGAGCCCACGCGAAGAGGGTTCTTGGCGAGAATGCATGCTCTGTGGTGTGAAACACATCCGGAGCATGCTGCCTTTTCCGCCCAAAATCTTAGGGATTTTGTATCATCAGCATCCGTATCAGGAATTAAAAATCGATAAGATGATTGAATTCGTGTCATAAGTCTTTTACAAGCATCTTATACACACGTATACTCACCGCAGTTGCCAAATATATGAGCAGAGAGCATCGAAGAGAAGAGTCGCTGGATGTAGAGAGGTGTAACGCAGGACTCGATACAATATAAGTGAAACCTCTCTGTGGCCTGGATAGATTACCTCAAGGCATTTGATACAACATCGTATGAGCTCATCTTGCATTTGGTCAGATGCCTTGCAGTACCTGACAAAATATTGAGATGCCTTAAACAACTGATACAACTCTAGCAAACTCGCTTCACCATAATATCTGGTCAAGCCAGAGTCCAAACAGAGTGGGCCACTTTCAGAAGAGGTGTATTTCTGGGCGATTCCGTTAGTCTCCTTCTCTTCTGCATCTCACTATTGCTATTGTCCGTTGCGCTCAGAAATACTCGAGGGTATAACTGTGGCACCTCCGGAAACCGGAGGCACAATGTCACCTATTTGTTTTATATGGATGATCTTAAACTTTATGCCTCTGGAGAGAAGGATCCCCGTCAGTCCTTGAGGGTGGTGGAAGTGTACACGCATGCTATCAGTATGAGATTCGGGATAGACAAATGTGGTCCATCTCAACAGTAGACGTTGCGGAGACTACGGAGAGGATGTGCATCTTGTAGATGGAAGCATCCTACACCATTTGGATGTCGGAGTGAGGTGTACCTACTTCGAAGTGAAACAATGCCAACTATAGCAGCGGTGAAGAACTCTCTCCGCAGCAAGTATCAGCACGAACTTTGATAGATGTGTTCATCGGAACTGTCGGGGGAGAACAAAGTTGCTGCAACAAATATGTTTGCCGTTTTGCCGTTCACCCAATTCGAAAAGATGGGGATAAAAGTTATAGAACCTTAACCAACCTAGGCTAACAAACTACTACGAATATTTCAAATTTTCTGCACAACAAAGGCGTAAATATTGCTTCAAAAATTAACAACAACTTAGGCATGCACATTAGATTAACAAAGATAATAGTTCAGTTTCAGAAAAATCGGGAGTGTATAAATTATTATGTGGGTCATTTCCGATATTTTATATAGGTCAAAGCCCGCATAAAGGAACACAGAAATAGATTCCAAAATGAGAAAATTATTTCCACTCATGCCACTCATTTGATCACAGAGGGACATGAATTCAACCATGAATTCAAGCGCTTCCATTTCCAGAAGAGAGGTTTGAAACTTAACCTGTTGGATAGTATGGAGATAAACAAATTCAAAAACTCTCGATATCTTATGAACGATCAAACTGAACTGAATAATTCGCTATTATTGGATCTGTTTATTTACAGGTGAGGAAAGTTGAGTATATTTATGGTATTTTCGAAGATTTAATTTATTTATCAGTTGATCAATTCATACTTGACCTTTCCAGGTAGATTGATCCATTAAAAAGTGGACATACAAGTAGGTAATCTGTTAGATAATATGTTAGGGTATGGAATAGTTATAATTTAGGAGTCACTTTTATTTTGATTGTAGAATTGTGAGCTACCGAATGTTTCAATGGTGATTGGATAGAAAGTATATCGATTTTTCAGATATTGTATTTCCGCTGTTCCATTTTTCCAGCATATCTAGCGGCTCCACTAGCAGTTTGCGATGTTGAATTCAGATGAGAGCGAGAAAAGGTATCAATGCAGGTGAAGTCCCATACCAAAGGGTTTCCTTGTTTTCAAGGAATGAGAAACATTTCATCAGAACGTTTTCCATCATCTTGGCTGATTCCTAGAGGTTCAATAACAGAAGGTCATTTACTACATAATGTCGGGAGAAGCGTTCTGCACTAAATTTACAACTGAGGCCATGAGTACCATTTTCATCAACAACGAAACTACGACATTGGTGATTAACACATATCAAACATATCAAACGAATTTTCTTTAAATTCGGAAACTTTCATCATCGGATAATGTTCTAAGAGATGCAAGGTAAAGTGCGTTGAGCCAGGCGTCAGATAACTTAGTTGTTACAGCTTTGAGGCGAGCCTGATCTGTGGGAGATTTTAACCGCAACAATGAGTTCTGTAGATTACTTCGCAATAAAAGAAGATTTCATGATTTCTGAGAGTACTTGTTATCAGGTATTTGAGCATTTGATTCTCCCAGCAGCAGAAATCAATCATCAACACTGGGAAAAGAGTTGGTTGGTATGAAAGAATGAATCGGATACTTATCCTACTGAAGGAGGAGAGAAAAGATTGTGAAGCAAGTGAAGATGGTTGTCGAATACCAATACTAACCAAATTCACCGGAACTGAAGCGTGGATCGATGATTTGTATCTGAAGTTATTATTGGTTATTCGTTCCAAGATTTCTAGGATTGCTTAATCGAATTGTGCTGATTCGATATATTTCGTCATGCATGCAGGAAGGCTCTTGAAATGTAGAGAAAGATTATTCTGAAAGTGGTGCATCAAAATTTCTCAACCACACAAATTTCACCCTCAAAAATGGCTCCTATATAGAAATTTCTTTACGGCAAATTCAAACTGAATGAAATATATTTCTAATAATATGCTTTCAGAAACAAGCCAAAAGCGAATCTGAATTGTTTTGGGAGAAAGCTTGACTGACGCTTCTGTGAATGTTATATTCTATGGTACAAAAAAAATGATGTAGTGTTTGATAGCAATTGCATAAAATGTTAAATGACAAAATGGTTTAGACTTTCACGTCTGAGGTTTTCAGTGTCGTTGCTTTTCGAGTTTGAAAGCTGTGGATTTTTGGAATTCCTTCCTGACGTTTCGCTGGCGTTCCTTAACGTAGATCATGAGATCTTCCTCACTGTTGGGAACCACACAGAAAGCCAGTCTTAGAACTGAAGCTGTTCCACCTAGGCTTTACGGGCTTCCGAAAATACACAAAGCCAACATGCCACTGAGATCGATAGTCAGTACCCCGGGCTCTCCGACCTACCACATGGCGAGACATCTGGCCTCGCTCCTACAACCCCATGTGGGAAAGCCCAACTCCTACGTCATAGACTCAACAGATTCTGTTGGTAGAATTAGGGGCTTAACGCTGGAGCCGACGGATATTCTGGTCAGCTTCAAAGTGGTGTCTTTGTTTACCAATGTCCCACTGGAAGACTCTCTGAGGGGATTAGCTCACGTGTTCCCGAGTGAAATCGTCGAACTCTTCAGAGCATGTCTCACAGGAAGTTACTTTCAATGGTGGGGAAACTTTTATGAGCAACTAGATGGCGTTGCGATGGGGAGTCCACTTAGCCCAATGATTGCTAATTATTTCATGGAACGGTTTGAAGGA
Source organism: Leptinotarsa decemlineata (assembly GCF_000500325.1). Lineage (NCBI taxonomy): Eukaryota > Metazoa > Arthropoda > Insecta > Coleoptera > Chrysomelidae > Leptinotarsa > Leptinotarsa decemlineata. Next base: position 43,858 of record NW_019292419.1, on the reverse strand, counting down.
AAGGCGATAGACACTTTCGAATTGATGCCGACCTCATGACTACGTAACGTGGATGATACCTTCGTCATCTGGAAACATGGAAGAGACACCCTGAATCGTTTTCTAAACCACTTGAACGCCCAACATAGAATTCACCATGGAAATTGAGCAAGACCAACGGATAGCTTTCCTAGATGTACTAGTAGAACGATGTGGTACCAGACCCACACACACGCACGCACTATCGAACCACCATCCTAGCCAAAAGAGAGGAGTTATCTCCACTCTAACGGAACGGGTTCGGAGAATATGTGAACCAGAACATCCGGAGAAGGAACTGAAACACCTGGAAGTGACCTTGAGAGCAAATGGATACAGTACCTCCGAGACCAGAAGAGTCATAAGACCAAAGGGCAACACGGTTCAGAAAGCGAAAAAGGATCAGACGGTTGCACGCGCGTATCTGCCGTTTGTCCCTCAGGTCACGGATAGAATTGGAACACTTTTGGGCAAACACGACATCGAGACAGTCTTCAAACCCACGAGGAAGATACAACAAAACCTCAGGTCGGCTAAAGACAAAAGAGACCCATTATCAGCAGCAGGGGTCTATCGCATTCCGTGCACTGGTGGAAAGGTATATATTGGAACCACCAAACGATCCATGAGAACAAGACTGAAATAGCACAAAAAGAACTGCAGACTAGGCCAAACAGACAAGTCAGCTGTGGCAGAACACGCACTGAGTGAACGAGACCACAAAATTTTGTTTGAGAACACAGAACTAATTGCCACCAACTAGGGATACCATAGCCGACTGGTACGGGAGGCAATAGAGATCCACAAACACACGGATAATTTTAACAGAAAAGAAGAAGCGATGAACCTCAATCAAATATGGAACCCCATTTTGAGGAATTCGAGAATAACGAACAGGACAACAGGCAGCAAGATTGTTAATGTTCCAGGTTCAAGTGCATGTACGAATACAGGTACAAATTCAGGTAGAAATACAGGTATAAATACAACTGATTACCTGACAAGGCATAAATACGCTTTACGAAGCCTAAAATATAGTCATTGGACAGCAAGCCATGATGGTTAAACCTCTGAAGAAGCTAGCCACTCGCGCCAGCGAAATGTCTGGAAGAAATTCCAAAAATCCACGGCTTTCAAACTCTAAAAGCAATGACACTGAAATGTTGAATGGTTTTATAACTAGATTGTTTCCTATAAGTATCTACTGGCACAGTCAACATGAAAAAAGAACCATAATCCCAAATATTGATATAATTTTCTTGTTAGTCAGTGGACTATGCTTGAATTCAGGCAGTGAAGGAATCTAAAGAAATGAACTTTAAATGTTCAAGCCCGTCTCGGATATACCCACACAAGAGGTTGAATGGACTAACGCCTATCAGAAAACAACTAATCCACTGGCTTATACCTCGAACGGCGTTGGATTATATTCGACAGGCGTCAGTGCAGAAATATTCACAGATAATTTTCTCTGTATGCAGAAACCTATTATCTACTGGTATTCCTAAGTTCTAATGAATGAACCTTATATAATCATATAATAATCAATGTCCAATATGAAATGTGCAGTTTGAAATGAAAATATTTTGAAATAACATTGGCATTTCCATTTTATGAGATTCGTTCTCCGAAAAATATGAAAAATATCAACAAGATCCTCCAAACATGGGACAAAAAACTTACGGGAATGGTTCTGTTGTATGTGGATGTTTGTTCTGTCATAGCAACCAGAGCGATATTTATGCTCACTTTTATACTGAAAGATACCAATAATAAAAAGAAAAAAATAACCATTTGTTCATGCCTCTTTCCACATCTGGGACCTGAAAATCGAAAATATGATTTGTTTCCATTTCCACGAATATTTTAATAGTTCTATCTTTTCCAAATTTGAAGAGTTGATGAGAAGAATTGCAATAGTACTTTACTGAAATCCACTGTTATGCAAAATATATTTTTGAAATTTTCTGTTCTTTCTGAGAAATGCTCTAACTACCATCATTCATTTCGAACAATGATATCAAAATCAAAAAATCAAAACTTATTTCATTTATTTTTGGTTTAAGTTTTCTGGTGATATATATTTCATATCAGAAATCATAATGATGAAATGAACAGTTTTTCATTGAACAAAAATGCTCGATTATTATGTCGACAGAATTGAAAATTTTCATGTATTGACACAATGGTACTGAAATAAAATTGAAAAGGATCAGATGGGTAACGTAATCAGTGCATACTCTGAAGAAGGATTCGAAAGTTATGAAAATAATTATCATGTGTTGGTCATGATATTTCTATTGATGATTTTGAATTCTGTTACTGATAAATTAATATTTTAGAAACCCTCATTCATATCTTCAGAAGTAATACAGTTCCAAAGGAAATACAGTCTCAATGCGTGAGTGAGATTTCATGATGAATTTCAGAAACATTATTCATCGTGAACGAAAACTACGTTATTTTACTTCAATGAATGACTTATGTAGAATAGGAAAAGGTGCGATATTATTCGATTGATTTGAAATGAAAATGAAGGGTATATTCTCTGGCCTCTTTAAAACCCTGATTCAACCTCTTCAGAATTTTAGTGTACGCGGAGATTGTCAATACTAGTTTACAAGTATAATTTACGAAACTCTCGGAAAGAGTAGTATTATATCAAAAATAGAATGTAAACTTTCACGGCCAGAGATAATTGTATGAAGGGTATTTTCTGAGTTTTCTGGCCGTGGTCAGCAGGTTTCCATGCCTGACATTTTGTCTAATGCTGCGGTTGGCATTTTCTAATGTGATGTGGTAACGTTCGCAGTACCCAAGCTGGATGCTCTGGTTCTTGTTCCTGTTTTATTCAACGCATCAAGTACTATTTCCGTACTGGCCGCTATATTTATATCGTTCTTAATCATATTACCTGTTCGTGTTCATGTACCTCTAAGGTCACGTAGCCAGCTCTCATTAATATTTATTGTCTCTCCTCTTCCATCGAAATTATGCATTTACTTTTAAATCTTTATTGCCTCTCTGTATATTCTTGAGTAGTAATTTTGGGTACTGTCGAGTATTACTGTATCTGCGAATGAGATAATACGAGTACCTTTTTTGTTGTCTACCACAGCAGTAGACAAAACTTCGAGCAAAAAAATCTGCAAAACACGGCGAGATAGACGAGATTTCTCGTAAAAAAAGGATCTATCAGCTAATCTAAAAATTAATTTTTTGAATGAAAATATTCCATCATTGGAGTTTTACCCATGGGTTTGGTTGAGTAAAACTATTCACGTAATTCTTAGAAAAAAACTAAAAACACACTCGTTTCTGAAATGTACTTCGAGAGCTATTATTTAAAACACATAAGACCATGTCAATTCGCTTAACTGAAATCAGGACACTAGTTTGGTAATATTGAGGAAATCATATGAAAAATAAACGAAAGTGATTTTTTGTGGATGTAATCAGAATTTGTTATTGACCTCATTCGGGTATTTTCACTTTCCACAATCTGGAAAATATGAAAATTGTAATAGAGAACTTCAAATGCCTGTAGGAAAGACGAACTTTTCAATTCTAACCGATGAGGTATACAGTCAATTTGTAAAATTTTTCACAAAGAAAACCTGTCTGAAAAGATGAGTTGTATTGAAAAAAGATTCAATGTTAGAACTTCTCACAAAACAAAAAATACACTGAGATCTATACTCACGCATACAAAACCTAACAACAAATCTGCAAAAAAAAAGGAAAGGCCTCCATGAAATGCCTTGTTTTTTGGATTGAGTTATATTGTTGAAACTTCGAAACCATCAAAAGTGTGAGTGAATGAACATTGAGATTCAAAGTACTGAAAAGTTGTGGAAGTTTTTCACTACAATATAATAATTTTCAGATTCTGGGAGTTGAAAATGCTCAAATGAAGTCGATGAAATAATATCAAATCATTTTGAAAATAATTTTTTGAATTATGAATAATATATGATTCGAAATCAAACGATACTCAATGGTAATAGGGTTTTGTTAAAAACTATATTCCATTGAACGGAAAAATAGATCTCAACAGATGCATAGAACTATAACGCCTTAGAAATTGATATTTCATTAACGTATCCAGCTCTACATGATCAATCGAAATTATTGATGGGTATTACATTTAACATATTTCTGATATACTTCATAAAAAATTTCACTCTCTAATCGTTAGGTGTAAGTATATCGTTCACATACCAGAATCTTTTTTTATTCTTTCACTGTCAAGAAACTTTGTTTCTTCAGCATTTGCTATTCTTTCACTAATTACTTCTTTCTCCATTTTTTCAAAATCAGTTCACACCCAGTCGAACATACAGATTGCAAAAATGAATTTCAGTTGTTCAATTTATAAAACTTCATTTTCATAATTGCATATAGATTCAAGATTTATCATCAGTCAACATATTTACAGAGATAGGAAAGTGTTGATTTATATCTCATATATAAGTGAAATTTTCTAAATCACTGTTTGAGGTAACTCATTCAATTTTGAAAAGTTGAATATATGAGATTAACACACATCGATCAATATAACTTGGAAAAATACTGGATTATATTTTCAAAAAATGGAAATATTGCTTACCATTTTGTAGAAGAGCTGTCAAATGGACTTGAAATTGTATTCATATATGTTACTGTAATGACGAAAACATTTCGAACATATGAATTTTGGGTTATTGTCCTATTGCGTTCTACTGCTGTCATCAATGTGACCACGTCTTTATGTGTTAATACTTAAAAAAATTGGTGCCTTACATCAAAGTCGGCAACTCACCTCAATTAGCATTCAAAAATTTCATGTTCACTTTCACTTCTGATCTCGTCGCTTGTTTGATCTTCAATCTACTTTTCAAACTAACTAATCTCATGAGTGATCTGATTCCTGGAACTACGAATCTATAGACACGCCAGAATGAGTTCTGTTATCATTTTTTTTGGTAAACTGAAAAACTGCTGGGATACAGCACTCTTTTTGTTATCTAGTAAACAATAGAGAAATTCGACGATTCGCTTCAAATCTTTTACAATTTTTTCGTGATACATGAACAATTCACAAAAAGTTATGTTGTCTATGAATCATGTCAGGTTTTGTCAGACAATTTCCACTTTAAATAAACAGTCTGTAATTTTTATTTCAGTTAAGTTCTCCGCCTTGTGTATGAAATTTGGATATTTTTGTGGTATACAGTTCAAACCAGTTCCAATCACAGAATTTTCAAATTGGTCCGATGAGAACCAAACTTACCTCTATCGAAAATCCAAACACGATATCAAACACAGGAACAACTACGTAGATAGTTCGTCTTTGCTCTATTTAATAATGATATCCTGAAAATATCATGTTTCAAGGCATAACAATCCAAAAATTTCAATAAAAGAATCAAAGTCCACGATCTCAAAATGAACAATATATGAATGATATTGAAACCGTACTCTTTTCAAAAGTGACATATATTCCAGAAATTTTCCCAGCAAAAATGAAGTAATGACTCACAATGAAGCCAGAAATGTCAACCGCAGTTTTTTTTTCCATATAAATCTAGGAATTTGACAAATGCAATCTCTTTGACATAACATTGAAGACATCACTCACCTCAAACAGCATTCGAACAAAAAAAATATATAGAAATACTCTACCTCAATCAAGGAACGTGGGGAGTAGGAGAATGGACAAAATATATCAATAGATGAAGTAGAAATCCAGAAATATTTAGTTCCCATATTCAATGAAACAAAAGAGAATAAAGAGAAATTCAGTCAAAGTATAATAAAAGAGGCCCGATGTGCAGAGAAGATGATGAGGCTGTTGAAATCATAAGTTGTTTCGAGAAAAGCTAAAATTGATTCGAATAGTGCAATTTTCTTTGTTCAAATTTAGTTTCGTAATATTTGTTCTTTCACAACTTAGTACATTCATCGTATTTACCACTTCAATTAATATCCTCACAGACACATGTCATTTCACATGAACAAATAAGATAAATAAGTTGATCGTTATGTTGTCTGGAATGTATGTGGAAAATGACGCTCTCGTGGTATTTTTTCAGTTGTTATATTTGTCAAACTTCTTCCTTTATTCAGTTCTGTTCCATCAAAATCAATGTAAACAATAAATTAGTTGGGAAAATCACTGATTTAATTTTCTGAATTTCCGATAGTGATTAAATGAATGATTTTATTATTCATCATCAATGTGCAGTAATGTTGTTGAGTCAAGGCGTACAGCTGATCACCAAAAAGCATGGCTTTGATAGGATACGAATGTTACTGTCTGCTAAAAAGTCACTAGTGAGGTGAGCCAGAAGTTTCGCGGAAAAACTTCTCGTTTATTTCAAGAGCCTCCACGTGATGTGCTTAATCTGCCAACCGCTGATCAGGTGGAAGGATATCTATGAAAACCCGCAGTCATTCAACTTAGACACTCCAGCTCTAGCGCAGCTCGAAGCTTTCAATAGAGAACTTCAACAGCCTGAGCTGAATGAACTGCGTAACCAGATAACACCGGATGACCTTTGAAGAGCCCTTGTGGGTTCCAAGAACTTCAATTAATATCCTCACAGACACATGTCATTTCACATGAACAAATAAGATAAATCAGTTGATCGTTATGTTGTCTGGAATGTATGTGAAAAATGACGCTCTCGTGGTATTTTTTCAGTTGTTATATTTGTCGAACTTTTTTCTTCATTTAGGTACTTCTGTTTCATCGATGTCAGTGTAAACAATGAATCCCTGATTTCATTTTCTATATTTCTGACAAGGATTATATTAATGATTATTATTCATCATCAATTTGCAGTTATGTTGTACTCGCGTCGGTGGTACACATACTAAATCATGCTTTATGAGTGATACCTTGGCTCATTTATACTATTTTCATTTCGAAATGAAACAGGCATGTAATTTCAAAGATATTGACGGAAAAGAAAGCGGTCCAGGAAAACGTAGATCATGCATAATCTACANCAATTTCTCTGACAGGTATATATTATCACCTCGGAGTTTCAGAGATTCCCCATCTGGATTAAATATTCGTTCGCATAGACCAGAACTCCATATTTATTTTGACTGGGAGACTTAGAAACTCACCCGTTACAAAATTAAATGAATATGGACGTATCAGTTAATACGTCAAGAAAAGAAGAGTACGTCGACCACGCCACTGAAGATGACTTAGGCAGTTGCATTTGAAACAATTGGCAATTGGAAAAAATAAGACCACGGCAAAATCCGGAAAATAACCAAAACATTGACGACAGCCGTGAAAGTGCTTTTCTATCAGTGATATCAAAAATCTTAGGAGAAGTCATAAACCACCATATCCTTGAATATTTGAAAGGCTTCAACATCTTGAGCGATCATCAATATGGCTCTCTGAAACAGGCGACCTTCTATCGTATGTCACTCATATTTGGAATAACGCAATCGAGAAACATAGAAATTCAAGAGCGGTAGCGCTTGATATTTCTGAAGCCTTTGATCGTGTGTGGAATGGGGGTTTGCTGGTCAAACTTCGAAGCTATGGCTTATCCAATAATTTTCGTGTATGGCTCTTCAGCTTCCCGGAAAAATGTTCACTGCAAGTGGCCATAGACTTATATCTCTCGAATACTTTTACCATCAACGCTGGTGTTCCCCAGGAATCTATATTGTCTTCAACTATCTCTCTATTGTTTATCAACGACTTATTGGAAAAAACTGAGAATTCAATATATTGCTTTACTGACGACAGCACACTTGTTTCGACATTCCGTTTCGATTCCAGGACATCGGAGGCGGATGCACATCTTCACCGGCAGCAGGAGGTTTCATATCTTAATGAGGATCTAGAATTAATTTCGCATTGAGGTGAAAATGCCTAGTTTCACAATCGTGTTGCTGGAATTATAAAAGCCGATTCCCAAAAGCTTGAAACAGTGTTCCGAACCAGAAAACTGTACACACCCCAGCAGAATCACTCGAGAGCCCAATACATTTTTATCAATAAACAAATGAGAACGGTTCATTTTTGTTATAGGTTTATTTAATAAATTCACATTAGAATGATGCCAGGTATTCAGAAATTTGAAAATATATACTTTTGTACTCCTGAATTAAGGAAGTTTGTACCAATTTCTAGTCTAACCGGAAAAACGTCATCATTCTCATTCGACGAAACAAATCTAAAAACCTATATTTGTAAATTTTCAGGATATGAACCCAATTATTTTCCAAAATACGACTTTCCACGTTCACCACGCTGTACGCTGTATACGAGATGAGTTATTACAATATCCATCTGACATAGGATAATGATTGTCAACTTTTCTTGCAGTTCCATATATCACTATTTTGAACCTGAATGATTGTCTCCGAAACAATGGTTCTATGGGATTTGTTATCACTATACATAGGATTTATCACATTATGAATATTTCCAGTTTTACCTTTCCCCATTGTTGCTATGAGTTGACATAATCAAGTTGTCTTATAAGTGTTAATTCTATTATAGTCTCATATAATGCATTCCTAACACGATGCAATTAAAAATAGTATTGAAAATATCTTGTTCAGAAAAAAACTGAAACGGAAATATATTGGTGAATTTTTTTTTATTGGAACTCGAAACAATTGAGAATGAAGCATTCAGATTTCCAAGTTGGAGAAACCATCTGATGAAAATATGCTGTCTGAAGAATCGTATAAAATCATTCAGTGTGTACGATATTGTCCAGTAACTTCAAACATATTTTTTCTTTTTATGAATTCACTTAGTTTCTGAATTGGAGTATATTTGAGAAGAAAATCAAGTAGAAGTGATTAATTTTTAGGAACAAGTATTTTGAATTTCTTCTAATCCATCAATATATAGGAATTGAGAGGTTCCTTACTTCTTTAAATGTTATTTTGGAAGATGAAAAAGGCAAAAACTAACTTTCTTTCACAGAAGGAGTTCCCCAAGGCTCTGTCTTGGGCTTCGTACTAATTATTGAGATGAAAGTGGTGAAAAATATAAAAAGTTTCAATTCTCTTTTCTTCATTATGATTGTCTACCACGTAGTAACGGCTACATTCATCAATTCATAAAATAATTATTGAGATAAAATATGGTTCATTCTGCATTCACGATATATGCAGATGATATGTCATTCACTAATTCAAGTAAGTCTAAGGCTAGCTTGAACACGTGAAATGCAATTTTTATAATCATTAAATACATCATTTGGTTCATAACACAACAAAGTATCCTTCTGCGACCTTTCCAAAGCTTCGATTTGGATCTTATCATCTTCATCCATATTTGAAATCTACTCATATGTTTACTTACGAAGTAGAAATTTTATTCTGTACCTAATTCAAAATCTAATATCAACAATAACTAGAAACCTCATCCATCTCAAGATTCCATAACAATGGAGACAAAACCCTCATGAAGTCCCTTGTCAGCCGTGCCACTTTTGTAGTCCACACAATGATCATGTATACGGATCCTTCCATGATCATGAAACTTGTACTTTCGATGTTTGTGTAACTGATTTCAAGGACATATAAAAAAGATTTCATATAGTTTATATACCTATGTCATTTGGTGAGGGTTTTAGGTTCACCAAACGACATATTTATATAAACTGGATGAAATCTCTTTTATACATCAAATTCATTTCTAAATTGAAGTCAACATAAAAATGATTATGCAGGAGAAAAATACTGTACAATAGTGTATAAGCACAAGGAGTCTTTTCCACCAACCGCTTCACCAGACCACTGTTGATGGATTCTTTCGCCATTCAATTCGTTGAGTGGTACTTTATCTTGCGATCTCATTCCACTCAAGTTTTTTCATCAGTTTGTCCGCACCCACAAAATTTTCAAGAAGCTTGTAAAAATCCATCTGTGGACAGAGAACCGACCAGTTATAAATGAACTGCCCTATAAAGGCACAAGTTCATAAATTCAAACTTTTTCAGCAATTCCAAAAAAAGTAGATCCAGCAAAATTTATGCCTGGTACTTTCAAAACCTATCCATTTCTGAAACGAGTATCTGGTTATGGAACAGGATAATTTTCAATGTTCTTGGAATTAAACCTTCTACAAACCGCACATTTCCATCAGTCAGAATCCAGATCATTTCTTTAATGAATACAGTAGTTCAATTGTCATGTGTTCTCACATGACAATTGGTGATAAGGAAATAATGAATTATTCTTTCAACGACAGGGTGCTTGGAATGAAGAATAATCGGAAACGAGAAATTCTGTAAATCTTTTTTCTCAGATATTTTCATTTTCATTCTGAGTAAGCCTTCTTGATCTTGGAAGAGATGTAGTGAAGTCAATATTTCATCTTTCATGCAACGAATTGTTCTTTCTGTATCACCTTCATCAATTTTTTTTTCTGATTTTTCAAATTCTTTTAGGAATAAATTTTCTTCGTTTCATATTTCGAGTTAATACAGCTGAAACAAATTATCAAAATCCTTCCGATCTTTGTATATTCAGAAAAAATATTCATAAAAACTTGACAAATCATTCGACAGGCGTCAGTGCAGAAATATTCACAGATAATTTTCTCTGTATGCAGAAACCTATTATCTACTGGTATTCCTAAGTTCTAATGAATGAACCGCATTGTATTGCGAAACACGTGTAATGTTTTCGAAAAACTGTTCAATGAAAATCTTACAATATTGTGTATTTTGAAAACGTTATTTCAATTTATGATTTTTTGGATTCGACAAAATTGCGACAAAATTGCTATATCACTGTTCAATGCATATCAATTAAAATCGATGAAATAAACATATTTTTATGTAAGTATAGCTTTGATGTATGTTGTGTCTCTGAATACTAGTTTAGTGAAATTGATCTCAAAGTGATACTTTCATCATTTAGCCAATTACTACTGTAGACATGGAGGTGTTCTGATTTTTGTTACAGAAACTATTACTTCTGAATTCCTCAATTTTAGTGAATTTTGTATTGATTTGGATATAGAAATATGTGGCATCGATGTTTTGGGTGTACACATAGTTGGTTTGTATAGATCTTGTGATGGAAATTTTGAAAGTTTCATAAATACATTCGATACATTCTACAAAAGATACTGGAGAAAAAAGTAACAACATGTTATTGTTCTGAACTAACAAATGTATTCGAATCTTTCGATTTGACTGTCACGATCGAGGAACCCACAAGAATTTCCCTAGACATGGCTACCTGCATAGATAATATCTAGACTAATATTTCTGATGGGTGCTCTTGAACCCTGTCTATCGAATCACATGCTGAATGAATTTACCTCAGAAAATTTGCGAATAGGAAGGGAAAGTCTATATGTTCTTTTGAATGTCATATCCAGTGTAGTGATAAGTTTTCATGATGGCAGGTTTTTGATTGTGTTTCGCACATACAGCTTGGGAAACTTTCCTATTATGATATCCGTGGACTGTCCCTTACATTTTTCGAATCCTATTCACACGATACATCACAGTGTGTATCATTACAAAGGATTCAATCGAATGTGAAATCTGTCAAAGATGGTGTGCCCCAACGCACACCATGTAAGGTTAGCATAATAATGCCATCTGTACATGTTGCTCTGCTTTTCAATTCATACAATACATTAACTTGTTCAAAATTCATAGTGAATAAGTATTGTTTTGTCCAAAGTTCACCAAGTTTTTGAAAGTACGACAAGCTTCATTTATCGGGAAGGTACTCAGTTTGTTTAATCAATAGGTCTTTTCCTTTTTTTTTTATCTGAGATAATCATATTCCTCAAATAGTATTGATCCCAATACACCATAAAATATGAAATATAAATCCAGTAATGTTCCGAAACAACGAAATTGTTGAGTTCAATTCGAGTCCGACAAAATTTTGATATACCCTGTATTTTGAGATGCAATTCACTGTTACGAATTGAAAAAGAAATTATTTATTTCACATAAGGAAGTATATTTCCATAATATAACTAGAAAAGGAAAACAAGTCTCCTGTTATTGGCCGCTCCCTAGACAATCTCATAACTAAAATTCATGTGTGTTGACTGGGTGATTAAAGCATAAACTTGGAAAATCATCTTCACTCTCTGTATCAACGTATCCTGTTCAGAAGGGTAATACAGATAATGCATATCCATACCCATCATAATTTATTTCACTTTTATTCTGATTAATAATATTCAGATGCGTTTTCAGTGAATACTGTTTAAAAATCTGATTTTAAAATCTGTTTTTCCGTTAATCAGCTGTTTTCAGTGAATACTCCGTAGGTATTTTTTTGTTTGTTAACATAACAATTGAATACAACTCTCTGTATCAACGTATCCTATTCCAAAGCAATCTCTTCATTGAAAAAACTCTGAGTTAGACATTCATACGGGATGAACCTTATGGGAGCGGACAGCAGCAAAATTATCCCCGGTAACTTGATAAAATCATCTCTTTGGGATTTTAATGTAATTAGTCAGGAACAGGTTCCGTGCTACTTTCCGGTAATGAAATAATGAGCTACTTAGTACGGAACTAATTGGCTTGAACTCTATGTGAATGATCAAGTTTGCTACCCGGTTACTGATCTTTTGAAAATATTCCATTATATACTTCATATCATAAGCATTGGCTGTGCTTCTTTCTGTATGTTGACTATATTATCTAAGATTTCATGAACATGATGAAAATATTGATAATGGTGGTGCAAATATACAAAAACACCTCTATAGTCGGCAAAAGACGAAACGTTCTTTTTATGAAATTACACTTTACTATTGGTTTCAGCTACATAAAATTCGTTCAATCTGTGCAAATTTACTTCTGTATCGATGACTTGTCATGTTCTTTGATTGTTATTTTTTATTATTCATCATTTGAATTATCATTTCGAGTAGTACACAAGGCCAAATAGTTTAATGCATTTTTCTGTCATATAAAACCAGGTTATCAAATCTACGGGTGTTAATTGAAAAGAGGGTATTATGATAACGAGAGATTTCATTTCTGACAGTTTTTCTGAAACTGTGTAGAATTTTTTGAATAAAGTAAGGACTGTTATTGAACAGAAAATATCAGAGATGTCAGTCTTTCCGTGGGATTTTTTAATATTTATTTATATTGGATGTCATTCCATTTATAACATTTCATTTCACCACTTTTCATTATGAACTCGTAACAAGACAATCTCAACTTGAAGAAGTCCTTTTCATTCATTTCATCTCGTAGATTGTAACATATCAATTTGTGTGATTGATGACTTGTTTACTTTATGGTAACTTTTGTTTGAATACCACAGGTAGATTTCATTTATAAGATCGGTTTCGGGTTTTCAAGTATAAAACTGACTGACTAACAAGAGTTAATAATGGTTTTTAATTCAATATATACCGGAAAAACACGTTCACAGAGACCTTTGACCCTTTGACTCTTTCAGTCCGCTCTCACATAAGTTATCCGCGTGTAGGTCAATGATACACAGAGCTTTCGCAATTTCTTTACCAGAAACGAATTTCCAAGATGAAATTGAAATAATTGAGCAAATTGCAGCGGACAATCAGGTACCAATTTCTCTAATAGAAAAAATAATATCAGGTAGAACTCACAAAACACTTATGAGTAAATTATACCCAAACTGCTGAGAACAAAATATAGTCAAGAACAGTAGCATCAATTACTCAGGTAAACTTTCAAAAAATATTCAATATCATTTCTCTCAATATAATATATCAACAGCTTCCACAAGTAATAATAATTTGGGTAGAACCCTGTTTAATGCAAAACCCAAACTGGATAGAATGAAAAAATCAGGTAAATATGTATAGGATTGAGTGTGGCAAATGCTCTGCAGTATATTCAGGCCAAACCGGTAGAAATTTTGACATAAGACTGCGTGAACATGGCTGTTTGGACAAAAAATCTACAATGTACGAAGATCTTCAAGAATCAAACCATAAGATAAATGAAGATAACCTCAAAATACTACACATATGTAATAAATGGAGAAAAATGAATTTGGTGGAGGCAATGAAAATTAACAAATCAATTAAAAACCAGATACATATACCCCTAAACGAGCAACTCGATTTATGTAGATCTTCTCTCTTGAATATATGATTTCAACATCCCCTAGAATTTTCAGCTTGGAATTTTAAAAGTTGGCATCTTGGTTCGCCCAACTAGGTACCTGTCTCTCAAATACCTGTCCTTGCAGCATACCTGCAAAGTCTGATGTAAACGATATTTCAAAATTCATATTTCAGTTTTATACTTGATAATGGGGACCGAAACCGGTCGTATAAATAAAATATACCAGTGGTATTTAGACAAAAGTGTTTTTATTCATTTCATTTATATAACTTATCAGTTATTTGAATTTCTGTATTCACAGATCTGAGATTCCATTGAATAGTCTGCAGTTTTTCAATCGAAAAAAAAATATTGTTTCTGAATTCGTTGAGTTTTTTTACCATTTATTCGGTTGTCAAGACATTTTTTACAATAATATCTCTTTTTATGTGTTATAGTTCTGCCAGATTATTCGTTCAATTGCCTCGATTGAAGGTCTGTGTTCAATCGAAATTACTGAAGTTTTTTATCCAATTGATTCAATTGAAGTTATTCGATTTGATTTGGGTTGTACACCGCTTACTTGACTGATTTGATCGAATGAAAGGGTTTGTTGTGTACCAGAAAGAGGATCATCGTGGATAGTACCAATACTAAAATACAGTTCCGTTTCTGATATTGTGAATCTGGCCGGAGTATTTACACATTTAGGCATAGAGTAGCGGATTACACTGGTGCAGGTTGTGGAGATTCCTCTTGAAAGACTAGAGGAGTGTAGCTGAGAACATCTATGTTTCAATAGAGAGGGGTGTATTTTTGGGAGAGAAAGGTAAAGAAATGTAATGGCTTTTCACTTCTTCATCTTCATTCAGAAAAATGGATGTGGAATACTTCAAAGAAAGGAAGCAATCAACTTTAAAAACATAACTCTATGCAAACATATTTAGATCATGCAAAGAAGTAACTTTGAGACACAAACTGAAAAATGCTCCCCCAAAACAGCTAATCCCATATAAAAATTGAAATACACGTAGTTTTATGAATGAATTGAGCGTTTTTTCATAATCTTATCCAGATTTGGTACTGAAGAACCGATAAGGCAAGTGTCTTACACTCAGTTTTGTTTCAGCAATAACCTCTTCATCCGAGCAAAAATTTGAACGTGTTTTTCCGGTAGATATTGAATTGAAAACCGTTATTAACTCATGAAATATTCAAATCTAAGAAGTTAAGCTCCTTGTTTTGTTCGATTTCTACAGTGAACTTAATTACGTTATGCAGACTGTTGGGAAAGTTTCAAAAGTGATTATTTTTTTTGAACTATCAAAACCAACCAGTACGTCATCAACATATCTGAACAAAAACACAATATGTTTCTGTGAAAGGGGATTATAAGGATACGGGCGTTTTCTAGTGTGTTCATGAAAATATCTGCCAGAATCGGACTTAATGGTGAGCCCATAGGGAGTCCTGAGTTTTGCAGGTAAAAATTATTATTATATTTGAAGAAATTTTGTTTCAGACATGTATCAAGGAGGTTGCAGAATTCGGTAGTTATATATGGATTTGTGTGGTTCTTATCTAATATGTATTTCACGAGGGGAAGATAATCGGCTGTTGGGATGTTAGGAAATATATTTTTTACGTCGAACGATACTAGTTTGATATTATTTTTGATATTCAGTTTTGATAGTTTGTCAGCTAGGTCTACTGAATGTAGAACTGTGTTTGAAGGATACAATTTTGTGAGGTCTCTGAATCTTGAATTTAAAAATGTAGACAAATTACTGGTTGGGACATCTATATATGATACCACGGGTCTGGCTGGATGTCCTTCTTCGTGGAGTTTGATTAATCCAGATTTGGTACTGAAGAACCGTTTAGGCAAGTGTCTTACACTCAGTTTTGTTTCAGCAATAACCTCTTCATCCGAGCAAATTTTTTCACCGATGAGCATTTTTTTGAGGTCTGCGAACAGTCAATAGTCGCTAGGAGCCAAATCTGGCAAATAGGATGGATATGGGAATCATTCGAAGTTCAATTCAAGTAGTTTTGCCATTGTTTTGATTGATTCGTGACACCGTGCATTGTCTTGATGAATATTAAATAACGCAAATCACAAAATGCTGGCTATTATTCCCCCCCCCCTCCCGATTTTTGTGCTTTCGGACGCTATGGATGAGGTTTACCAGTTGCTCTTCACTCAGGAGACGATTTTTTTGATTCCGCAGTGAAGTTATGAATCCATGTTCCATCCTTTGTCACATATCGACGCAAAACATTGCCAAACACTGCTCAGAATAAATATTAAGACATTCGATGAATCAAAGCGATATTGTGGATTATTTTCAATTTTTTCTGGTGTTACTTACTGCCTCATTTATACGTCCAATGTGTCATCGGTGTCTCTATGACCACGTTTGAATTCAGCAAACCAACTGTTGTTTCTGATGGAGTCGTTATAACACTTTTCAAGGCATTGCTTTGCTTGAACGGTATTTTTTCCCATCAAGAAGCAATATAAAATTATAACACGTGATTGTTTCGATTCATTGTTTTGAAAATAACAAAAGTTTTGTCACTGTTCGCATGAACTCATGAGTAGAATAATACGACTAGCGTTATCTAGGCCTCAGGCCCGAGACTTTTCAGCACAGGTTGAAACATTTTACCTCTTTCACTTACTACACTATATTGTGTAGCAATCCTGTGAATGATATCTGATTCAATTCCATAACGGGTGATTGGAATACAGAGTAAATAAAAAAAGTATTTTCTGTATAATTCAGTGATCAAATGAAATTATTTTTTTCAAAAGTATATTTATTTCTTGTAATCAAATGTTTGTATGAAAGTAGCTGTTTCGAGAAGGATCATCTTTTAGTTTTTGTCTGTCTGTCCATGGTGTATAGAGTTAACTTTCTGAAATTGATTGCGTTTCTCTTTTGGAAGATTTCCACATTCAGTTTTTTTGTGTAATCTATGTTTCCCTCAGTGATAGTTCTAGGGGATAAATCGACAAATCAGGATTTCTAAGGTTGAGTGCATTGAATTTCATCGTGAGACCCTGTATATGATTGTTATATTGCATGAGTACATTTTTGAACTTTCCTATCGAGGAACCTAGTGAACAATACACCATTCATAAACATCATTCACTATCTCCTGAGGCCTACTGGCATACTTTTGTAACTCCTGTGCATTTTTTCAATTATTTTAATTTTCGAGTCAGATCCACCATTGAAAATCCTGGGTAAACCATATTTATTGTTTGGAGTACTTCTGATCAGCATAAATGAGTTGATCTACAGTGGTATTAAGATAAATGGTACAATGTATGACTGTAAATTTCTGTAGATGGCAGTAGGAGATTTGAGCCGGTTCTAAGCCTCCCCCCACCACTATGACGTATTAATCGCTTTTTTTTTTGTTGTTGTTTAGTGAAGTCAAGGCGATGTCTTCAAGGTCACATCGCCTTGACTTCACTAAACAACAACAAAAAAAAGCGATTAATACGTCATAGTGGTGGGGAGAGGCTTAGAACCGGCTCAAATCTCCTACTGATGGCGCCCAAATTAGATCATATTTAAATGAGTGAACTCTTTCTATACTTCTAGTTGAATTTCTATAAGCATCCATAATCGATCTGCGCCCCTACTTTCGCAAAATAAAAGCTAGTCATTTCCAACTGGACAAAAAAAATTAATTGAGTAAAAGTCAGAGAATAGTAAGGTTATGTCTTACGTTGAATATCATTGAATTGAAAGGGTAGTAGGTAAATCACTGCATCGATAATTTGCTCAAGGTTCAATAAAATTTTCAAAAATTTGAAAGGTGGATCAACCTATAGAAAGAAATCTGACTTCAACTGTACCAAAACATCGATACGCCGTTTCATTATATCAAATTCTCTTTCGAAATTGTTTCCATTTTATTGAACCCGTATATCTAATATTTCCTTCAATCTCTGTATGCTCCAGATGTTCTCGAAGTATACTTAAACATAATATTTCTGTTTTATATTCACATAAAGCGATATCTGTGAGGAATATGACACCATATTCTTGGGTAATAAAAACATTTCGAACTTTTCCTATTTTGTCGTGATATACATTCCGAAAAGTATAGTTGGTCTCCCAAGAGAACATCTTCCGACTGCAATATGGATCACAGGGTGTGAACTCGATGGCAACTGTCATTTGTTTCTCTGGCGGATACTGTTCCGCAAACAGATTACAGAACAGAAACGCTACTGCGATATCTTTTAGCGACTTTCTTCGTCCAACCATTATTCTAGTAGACTGGTATACTCTCGGAAAAATTGTGATATTTTATTAAGAAATACTTGTTTCGTGTAGGTTACTATGGAGTTTATTGAATTTCCGAGGTTGAACTGGAATTAGATTTTGTGCTTGCTATCTGCACGACACCCAAACATAATTAGGTTTGGATTTTTTCATTTCAGTGTAGCTAAGAACCCTCGTTCATTAGTTGGATATCAGTGTTTGAATATTATGATAAATGTGAAATAATCAATTATTTATTCATTGTCGAAATGGTATAAAGAATTCAAAAAGAAATAATTCAACCACAATTTTGCCACATATGGAAGATTGAGAACTTTCAGGTAAGAATTTCAAAACAATGTTTTCCCTTCCAAAAGATAATTCTCATAACTCCTTTAAGATACCCAACTTGCAGTGCCTCATAATAACAGTAAAAAAATGTGATCAATTTTTTGATGAGCCTGTTGAGTGAAGTGCCTTGAATTGTTCAACAGATATAACCTCCTGAGTCAAGCTGTAGCTCAACTCAAGAGATTATATCGAATTGAATTACACGAAAGAAAAATATTTTTGAAACAAACTATTTTATTTGAACACTGATTTATACGAAAAACACTTTTCTATATTCAGTTTGTATTCCAAACATTCCTAATGGAGTTGAATCAGATATCATACACAAGATTGCTACACAAAAAATGAAAGAAATAAAATTTAACTGACATGTCACACAATAATCTTCACTGGTAGACATAAGATGTTTCGTGAGACACTTGCCTTATCGGTCTTCAGTATCGAAGCTGAACAAGATAATAAGAAAATACACTCAATTCATTTATATAATCACGTGTCATTCAATGTTCAAATGAAAGTAGCTGTTTCGAAAAAGCTTTTTTCCAGTTTGTGTTACTTCTTTGTGCGATTTACACATCTTCGTATGGAGTTATGTTTTAGAAATTGATTGCTTTCTTCCTTTGAAATATTCGAATATTCATTTTTTTGTATAAAGATGAAGGAGTAGAAAGCCAAACCCCTTTTTACTGATATACAACCCTTTCCATTGGAACTTAGATGTACTCCGGCTACACTCCTCTAGTCTTTCAAAAGCAATCCTCACAGCCTAAACCAATATAATCCGCTACTTCATGCCTATACGTGCAAATAGTTTGGCCAGATTCACAATGAGATATCAGCAACGAAACTGATTTTTAGTCTTGAGACTGACTATCTATGATCATCCTCTTCTTGATTCACAACAAACCCAAAATTTCTTCTGATTGAATCAGTCAAGTGATCCGTGTACAATTCAAATCAAATCGTATAACTTCAATGAAACCAATTAAATGGATAGCTTCAGCCAATTCGATTGAATAAATTACCTCTAATCGAATCAGTTGAACGAATCACCTAGCAGAACTATAGCACAAAAAAAGAGATTCTCTTGTGGAAAATATCCTGAAGACCCAATAAATAGTGAAAAACTCAGCGAATTTAGAAACGACATCATTCATTCGATTGATGGGGTACTGCTGCAGACTGCTCAAAGGAATCCCGGATCCATGAATATAGAAATTCGAATAACTGTTATGTTATAGTCTATGAGATGAAATGAATAAAAAGACAGGTTTGGATATTTTCATTTCATTGTAGCTAATAACTATTTTTCATTAGTTGGATATCAAAGAGGAAGTGTTCAAATACAATGATGATTTTGAAATGGTCAATTGATAATTCATTGTCGAAATGGTATTTAATGTTAATGTACTCACGTAAAACTTTTAATGAAAGTAAAATTCCTCACTTTTTGACCTTTGACCTTGAATACAATTTTTTGCATACAGGGGAAGATGGGGAACTTTCAAATTTGATTTTTTATCATATTTTGAACAATCTTAGTGATTTTCGGCTTGTGGAAATTTAGTTACCTCAACTCTTAATTTATGATCTAATTTGATCGGACTGATAATTCTTTAAACACTTCACTTTTAAGAAACTCAACTTATCCCAGCAAAAGGCCTGGGATTCGATTAGTTTCAACGCTGCTCCGCTGCATATATAAAACCTTCGTCTAGGAAAAATATTGTCAATTAGTAACAGCGCTAGTGAACAAATCCTCAAGCGAGGAAGAAACTTCCCAGGTATCATCACTCCACCGTATCTGAAGTCCGTATCAAGGGGAGATACATAAATATAAGAAAATAAATATTTCAGAACAAAATTTCGAAACATCATCCCTGCCAACTACCTACAAAATAGTTTCTGGTAAATACCTGCCGGAAAACAACTACTTCCCCGGTTAATACCACCTACAGACCACTTTCGAAAAATCTTTTGTAGAGTGTGATTCAAATATGCAGCAAGTTCAAATTGAAATTTTCGATGAAAGAAAATTTTCATACATATATGAATCGTTAAGATGATCACAAACGAAGATTCATTTTGGCCTATCTGCAGGCGTCTTATAAAAACCATTATTTCATGATCGATATTTTGCACATACGTTGTTTACCGGGTATCGATCTTCTACTAACGATTTTGAAAACACAAATACTCGCAGATTGGAAGAAAGGAAACTATTCAGTTGTAACTATATACACTCAGGATTTTTTCTATAAGCATATCAAATCCTATTCTCATAAAACACTAGCTAGTAATATTGATGATTTCGAAACGTGAGTAACAGCACCAATTCCTAGTGAAGTTTCACAGTTTTTATTACTGTTTGGAGTTTTTTCACATATAGTCAGTGGGCATACTTGAATACTGACTATAAATCAAATCATCTGAAAAAACAATTCGTTCAGGCCAGTCTCAAATCTCTCCACTGTAGGTAGGACTATATGTGAGAAGTTTTCTTTCCTTATACGAAGAATTGGTCAAATTTCAGATATGCAGTTGGTTATCTCGTTCACAGGCAGATGTGGCGATGACAAACCTGTTGTTGTCTGCTTCTGCTTAGTTCGAGAAATGATACTCTGAAGGAATTCGATTTTCAATTATCAAAAATCATCGACTTTATGTTGATGATATACACTATCATGAATTTCACTATCAGTATTCCCATGGTTCCATATTATGAAGGTGTCGTCAACATATCTCAACCAGACTCGAGGTTTCTTGTGGGCTTCTTCAATGGCCAGAGTTTCAAACCACTCCATATATATGTTGGCTATGACTGGTGAAAGTTGCGATTCCATTGGCAGTCCTTCATCTTGTGTAAAGAATTCGTCCTCCAGTTGGAAATAATAGTTTCGTACACAGCATCCTAGTAATTCCATGATCACTTCTATAGGTAGATTCGTTCTATCTTTCAGGTTCCCGTCTTCGGGTAGCTTTCTCTGTATGATTTGGAGTGCTTCTTTGACCGGAACGTTGGTGTAAAGGCTTTCCACGTCAAAACTAATTAGTTGATCTTCCTGTGAATTCTTCACAAAAGACGATGTTTTTCCATGTAATGATTGTATTAAGGGAAGTGAAAATCTAGACAAGTTTTGAGTAGCCGAATCTCTGGAGCTGATGATCGGTCTGAGCGGAATGTCCTTCTTGTGGATTTTGGGTAGTCCATACAAGTGAGGGGGCTTACTGTGGTGCGGTGTTAGCGATGATCTTTCCTTGTCCGAAAAATAGACTTGGTGTTTTTTCAAAATCTGGTACAACTTCCTTTCGATTGATGCAGTAGGGTCCCGTATAATCTTTGTGTATCGTCCCTTCTGAAGAACCTCTCTGATCTTCTGTTCGTAGAGGACGGTATCCATTACCACAGTGCCGTTTCCTTTATCTGCAGGTAGGATCTTGATGGTGTTGTCTCTAGGTAGGCCGTTCAGAGCTCTACGTTCTTCATTGCTGATGTTAGATGTTGGAACTGGATTCCACTGCAGTAATTATCTCCAAAGTGGGCACAGATGTTGGCGTAATGGCGAAATATAGGCCTTTTCTCAACAAGGATTCCTCTATTCCCGTGAGCGGGCGGGAACTCATGTTGATGACGTTGGCGGCTTCATAGTTTCCGGTCTGTATCTGGGCATTGTTTCCTCACTAACTTCCCCCACTTTCTGTTGTGGGTATTCTCCATGTCTTGGCGGATCTTCAAGCACGTGCTTTCAATCTTGGCAAAGATTGGTCCATGATCACCTTCCAATGTCTCTCTTCTTATCTCTTCAAATCGTTCCGTGGCATCCTGCAACAAAGTTGACCTCTTCCAACGGTGATAATTGATTTGAGACCTTATCAGTGCTCGGCTGGCGCGTTTAGCTCTCTCTCCTGGGATTGGCGATTTCAGCAGAGAACCTTTGGGGATGATGTTGTTGTCTCTCGCTCTGCACAGAAAACTGAGGGGAGTTTCTTCCTTTGTAAGCTTGACCATAGTCTTCTCGAGAAGGAACTAGATATCATCAAAAATGATCTTCAACGGAATAGCTACTCTAAAGCGATGGTAGACGGGACTTTGGCTAGAAGACAGCAGGAGCCTCGCAAGGAAGAGAAGCCGTCACAACCAGTGCTTGCACTTCCCTACATCGGAGGATTATCCGAGAGGATAAGAAGAATTGGTTTCAAGTACAACATCAGAACCTGCTTCAGATCCGGTAACACTATCCGTAGCAGCCTCACGAAAACCAGGCCACCAAACGCGGACTGCGATTCCAGGAATTGCATTTGCCGGATACCCTGTGAGTGCGGAAAATCCTATATTGGTGAAACTTAGAGGCCATTGAATCTTCGCATTGTCGAGCACAAGAGGCACACACAGCGAGGGAAAACCAGCAAATCAGGAATAGCAGACCATGTTTGGACCCATCAACACAACATCGAGTGGTCCCAAGCTGAGATCTTGCACAGAGAGGAACATTGGTTTAGGAGAAAATTCAAGGAAGCCGCATACATGTTGTCTAACAACGAATTCAGCCAAGCCAGCGTAGAAATACGCAACATATGGAAACCCATCATCAAGCGAAAAATGGCCAACTCCCGCCAAAACGGTCATGTCCCACGGAACCAGTGAAGCGGAAAATGGAAAGCGCGTATAAGTGAAAGTACTCGAACGACCTATAAATAGTCATCTCTCGGAGGAATCAGTCCAGTCATCACCCGAAGACGATTGTAGATACTAACAATCGAAACGTCGTGAACTAACGTGACTTGGAATCTCTCCACTTTTTAGTTTTATTTTCTTTTTTCATTTATTTATTTTTATTTATTCAATTGTTCTATTTTTACTTGTATTTTATTTCACTATTATTTCATTTCAGGTTTATTCTGGTTAATATAATTCTTTTTTTCAGATATTCATTTTTAATTCTTCTTTTTTAGTTGTTTCAGGGATTTCCAATCATTTTATATAGTAGACAATGGAAGTCCGAACTAGTGAAATTCATCATGAAACATTGTCAATCACCTTCAAACATACACTACCATGCACTGACGAGTGGCCAAACAGCCCGAAACCGGTCTGCAAGTGTGTTCCTATTATTGAAAATCTATTGCGGCAGTTTTATCGCCATTAGCTCATGCAGAAATAACTTCAGTGAAGAATCCTGTACTGACACTTGTCGAATATAATCCAACGCCCTTCGTGGTATTAGCCAAGGGAGTAGTTGTTTTCTGATAGGTGTCAGTCCATTAACCTACAGTGTAGAGAGTTGAGACTGGCCTGAACGAATTGTTCTGTTAGATGATTTGATTTATAGCAAGTCGTCAAGTATGCCCACTGACTATATGTGAGATGTTTTCTTTCCTTACACGAGGAATTGGGTACATTTTGGATATGTAGTTGGTTACCTCATTCACAGGCAGATGGAGCAATGACAAACCTGTTTATCATCAACTTTATGCTTATGATATACACTACCTTGCACTGACGAGTGGCCAAACAGCCCGAAACCGGTCTGTAAGTGTATTCCAATTATTGAAAATCTATTGCGGCAGTTATATCGTCTACAGCATATGTAGAAACAACTTCAGTGAAGAATCCTGCAATGGCACCTGTCGAATATATTCCAACGCCCTTCTTATAATAAAAATTGAAGAGAAAAATCAACGCTTTTCGAAATCATGTGCCATTTGGCTTCTCTTCTTTTTCGAGTATCTATAATATTATAGATAATGTTATAGAAGGGGGTTGAAATATTCTTTAAAATTGTGTTTTCAGAAATGAAATTGTGCCTGAAAATTACTTTTTCGTATACTCTAAACAACTTTTTGAAGACTTCACCCTGAAATGAATTGCTTCCTTTTGTTCTTTGAAAGATTCCCACGTTTTCTTGTATGAAGATGGAGAAGAGAATAGTCGAAATCTCTCTTTTTCATAAATTATCATGGTTTTTCAGATTTCCGTAGCTATTTTCTGATTGAAATATATTGCAATGAGACAGAAGCCATTTGAATCAATACCCTGTATGCTGCTATCAATTGTTTACAAGAGCTAATTGATTTTTTTAAGGATGATTGGCTCGAAAATTCAATCTCAACTTCATATGCTGACATTTTAAAACACTCTTTTATTCGTATGAGATCCTAATGCAAAATATCGTTAAACATATTCGGGTCGACAGAGAAGTTTTTCTTCAAAAATGATCAATTTAACGGATCGCTGCAGTTCTGAAGAGAATATGGCATTCGTGTAAAGTACGTAAAATATGATTCTGTCAGAATAATGAGATGGCAAAGGTCAATTTTCATGCAAATCCTTACTGTCACGACCTCCATTTGTTCCAAGGATGGGTTTTCGCGCTGGCTGCTTCTCCAGAAATTTCGTCTTATTTCACGCCTTGTCTAATGCAGGATATTATCTGGGTATATTCCATGGAGTGCATATTAATCAATACCGATGAAGACCTACGGACGGAATGACAGTTTGAGGTCGCTTTACATTTTGATTTATGATTCGAGCTCCTGCGTTCCTTTTCGTTTATTTTTCTTGCCATTATCTATCATTCGCTCCATTGAAATAATATGAATTGAGTTTTTCAGCGATTGAAGCAGAGAGTATCTCAACGCTTTCAATGGATGTTGAAGAATTGCTGATTTTCCATTTTTCTCTCATGAATAAATAGGAAATATTTTTAGGAACACAATCTGAAATATTTTTTGTCCATACGTCAAAATTTTTTCGGAAAATGTGTTCAATAGGAGTAGTAATAATTTTTACTAACGATCCAACTAGGCTTCGCACGAAAAGTAAAATACATATCCGTAATTTTTTCCGTCATAATATCACAAATAATAATGACCTGCATTAAAATTCTTTCAAAAAAGTATGTTGACAATTATCGGTTTCAATTGTGAATTAGGTGAGTATCTATCCACCTGAAAAAAACACAAAATATGTAAAATGAAACCAACGTAACTACAGCATTTCTTCATCACGCGTGTCGCATGAGGTCGAAAGGCCGCTTGAATTTATTTTATGAAGGAATAGTTTCAATTTTGGGACCCCTAAAATATCAATATCAATCTAATAACTCAAAGCCTTCATGGTATTGTCATGCGGATCTAGCAGTAAAGCTTCAATGAAAATAACTATATTCTGAAAAAGCCAATTTTCATTACTTCATACAGTATGTATCAATCACAGTCATCATCATGTAGGTATCACTTAACACCTTCCTCAGTTGAGTTTTATTGTACTTTTTGGCACTCCGAAATGTTTACCTCACAACGACTTCTATGAAAAATTTGAAATTTCGAAATTAAAATCAAAATTTTGAGTTTAACCCATTAACGGTCAAGGCAATAAACATGATTGTATCTTAGAATACTTTTATTGAAAAACATATAAAAAGCATCAATTGAGACTACTTCAGCATTAGCATTAACAAATATATCAAATTAATTAAAAACAAAAAAAGTAGGTGAGTAAACATTCCTTTGACCTTAACTATCATATAGGTCTATACATTCAACAGATAATAAAAACTAAGTATATAATGATAAATACATAAAAGACAATAGACTATCCTTTGGGATGGAAATTTCCAAAACAATCTGGAAGCAGATTCATATTGCTTTCTTTACAGAAGTAAATTGTATTACTCTTGCAATGTCTACATTTTTTTTCGCGAATTGGTTGAGTCTCTCAGTATAATATGTCCAATATTATCAAACCGTGTATCATTTGGTAAAGCTACCTTGAAAAGTCGCCCATACGCTGAGCTCGGTACCGGAACATCCACTAGCTCAGGCTTATCTGCTACTTTTTCGCTGAACCTTAGTAATGTAGCAATTTGTGAACGAAACTCAAGTTGGGAAACTTTTGATCCATTTAGAATCCTATAAATTTTTCAGTTTTCTACAATCACACTGTCGATCATGTTAATAAATAATGGCCACCACCACTTCTTACCCTTTATTGTGATACGGTAGTTGGCAATACCATTTTCATAGAGGTCCCCTCCTCCCATATATTCGTTACATTGGTGTATTACATTTGGCTGGGGAAAAACTTCTTTAAGTTCTTTTCGGTTATACCTCTTAGCTTGCATAAGAGGCACGACTTCACAGGTATTGGTCATAACTTTTACTACCGAATTATCGTTCCATCGTGTCACTGAAAGTTCCGAGTTGACATTGAACGCAGAAGTGTATGAACCTTTCTGTCTTTTTGCCATTGATTTGATACCATCAAGTAGACAGTTCGCGGTACGATTTTCCCTTACTGTTTCCCTTGCAAAAAATCCTCTTTCCTTGAGAGCAGGAATAGAGTATAAAAGGTAAAAAAGTTGTCAAAAAAGACGTGATGTTGCTGTGGATCTTCAATAACTGCTGGTAGCTCCAAAACTACTTTTGTACCTAACGTACATTTTTTATCAGTTTTTTCCTATTTGCCACCATATGGAATTAATTTGAATAAATATCCAATGTCTGAGCAAAGACACCACAGCTTGAATCCAAATCCAACTGGTTTTCCACGAATAAACATCTTCTAGTAGTGGCGGCCGAAATATGGCACCATTTCTTCATCGATAGAAATGTTTCCTGCAAAAATTCTAAATTGCAGAAATTTTCAGTTTATTATCTCTACAATAGGAGTCAATTTTGGAAAATTATCGTCTCTGTTAAGACTCGTATTGTGTAACAAATGCAGATTTTGTTTTATCGAACGAAAGTTGCGACTCATACACTCTCTTACAATACGCACTCCTTTATTCTCATCTTTAAACCAGTACATATCGGTCTGTGGTAGAGTGTGATATCCTGATAAAACAAGAATACCAATAAAGTTTTTCAGAAGTACTTCGTTGATTTGAAAATCGTGGCGATTATTCTGGAACGCATAAACATTAGTAAACGTAACAACAACATCAATTATTTCCGAATCAAAAAATAGCGAAAACATTTCATAAGATGACTTGCCGACATGCTGTGCTTTTATGTCATCAATACATCGATTGGAACTTGAATAAGTAGGTGTTTCTGTTTTTACTCACTTTGGTAAAACAGCTACTTTTTGAGGATCTACTCTGGCGCATTTGGCTCAATGGACTCAATTTTCACAGTCTGAGTCCTCTTCTAATAGAGCAAGCATTTCTGCAATGGTTAGTGCCCTTTCGCTTTTCCACTTCGAAAATCGACTGTAATAATAAAAATCGAACTAGTACTACTAATAACCTCGTATAAAAATAGTATACCTCACCTCATTATATGCCAAAGAAAAGTAAAATCACTATAGAGGAACTTTTCAATCCAATAAATCTCCACACAGAAAACCAAAAATCAATATACATATACTTTCAACTGAGATAACGAACTTCACCGTACTAACATTCAAAAGCAACTGACGTTCATTTTCGTTTAGTTTTTAGACTTGTCAAGACATGCAAATTCTGCAAACACGGCTGTAATCGCTTTTAGCCAAAGGTGCGTAAACGCATCCATCATATTTCTACAAAATCAGCAAGGTTATGTTGAAAACATGAGTATATAGAAAGATTTAGTAAATATCTTGCATGTTTTTCATTGTTTGTAGCCCAAACAAATTTCAGTTATGGTAAAATTGCAACCCATAAAAATATTCTATAGAGAGGTACATAAATAACTGAAACTAAGCATATTTAGAAATTTAGTATATTCAGATAAATTAATATTCTTAAGTTACATAAATTCATTCCTAATTCATAAACTCTCAGTTTACATTACTATAAATTTATATTTGCCAGGTACTGCCTCGTTTTCCAAGCGAAAAATGTTTTTTGAAAAGTTGTGTTTACGTAACTTTGGCCATTAATGAGTTAAAGTCTAAATATTGTTTTTTTTTTCTAATTTTCAAGTTTGAAGTCGTGATTTTCAGTTTGAGAATTAAGTTAACCTTCTGCAAAGTTGAAATCGAAAGAAACGAACTCAAAAATAAAGCCATATGTGAGTCAGTTTCTTGTAAAAAATGTAAAACTCCTCACAAAATTTAACATAGTGAGGATTTTTTGAAAGGAACTGTAAAATGAAGAATTGCTGCGAATCAATTTAGTAAATTTCGTTCTGTTGGTATAAAATGCAAAAAATGTCGATTGAAGCACTATGGTTTATTGCACATTGACGAATTCGAGGAAAAACAAATTTGAATTTTTCAACACAAAATATGCAGGATAATTCTTCATAAGAAATTGAAAAATCTGCGACTTCTTCAACGCCATATGATGAAATTGTGGAAGTGATATTATACACAGCTTTAGTTCATGTCTGCGATAATTTTGAATAAATAACCAATACAGAACTTTCTTAGATTGCGGGTCTCAATGTATTTTCATTTCAAAGAAATTGGAATTGGAAAGACAACTATTCGTGGATTTACTTCAAAAAATTATCAAACATCAATTAGCTGAGTTTTGGGAGGTTGGAGAAACCAGCAATATAAAAGAAACATTAACGCAAGAAGGGAAAGAGTGTTAAAAGCAATTTGTAGAAAATATCATTCAAAATAGTGATGGTAGATTCATAGTTTCAATTCCATTCGAAGCATCAGTTTTGAAATAGGGTGACCCAAAAGGAAAAGCTTCATGTAGGTTTTCCTCATTAGGAAACCATTTACTTGAAAACAAAGATTTGAGAAAGATGCATGTTGACTTTATGGTAGATTACAAACTATCGGGACATATGACGAGAGTTGATGATGCAATTAGCCAAAGTATATCCTATTATTTGCCTCATCACGGAGTTATGAACGAACATAGTACAACTACAAAGTTGAGGGTTGTTTTTGATGGGTCAGTTCCTTCTCTTAATCAATTGCAATATGCGGGACTACCTATGCAAAATGATATACAATTTCTTTGAAATTTTGGATTAACACTCATATCCATTGTGCAGACGTTGCTCGCCTGTTTCTTTAGGTCTGGGTGAACGGAACACTGAGCTTTGCAAAAAATTATGGAGGAAGAATCTTGTCGATGACATCGGTATTTACGATTGAAATACTGTGACTTTTGGCTCAACATCCAGTCCGATTTTAGATTCGATGTTTGAAACAATTATCTCTAGAAAACTTTGAAAGATACCTTATTGCGTCGCAAGCTATAGCAACCGATTTTTATGTTGATGACTTCTTGAGTGGCATACCCGAAGCGTTGAAACTTTGTAATGAAGTATCGGCAATATTGAAGGAGGGAGGTTTTCATCTGAGAAAATGGCAATATATTAGTGATGAAATTTTGAGAAATATTTCGAATAGAAGGGAATCAGGTACATTCCAATTTGAATAAAAGTAAAACAGTAAAACTTTAGGTTTATTCTAGAAAAATACTGAAGATATTTGATTGTTTTCAGTAAACTTTTCTGTGAATTCTGAGAATATTACAAAAAGGTCAATGTTTCAATTTTGAGTTTTGAAATGTTAATTTCTATTTCTTAATATTTTAAGTGAATTAGTTTCATAATTAGTCGTTGATTAGTAGATTATCAAAGTCTTCATTATACATAGTAAGATTTTATCTGTCATCCGTGTCCAGTACTTTGATCAGAATCAAATGTTAAATGGCATGGCTGCAGCGTATAACTTCTCTATCACGACTTCCAGAAAGATATGTGGATTCATTACTTTCTACAGTGGAAGTAGGGTGGGTCTTTCCCCTTCGTCGGTATCAATTTCATCAAGTATCCTATTAGGGATAAATAAGAAGTTGATCAGAAGCTCTCGAGGGCAAATACGAGTAACACGTGCGTGAAACGTTACTTACATACCAAGCTCCAGTTTTAGGGGAAACATGCCAGATATTGGTGAAATTTCCTAATAGTTACACAAGATGACTGTAGATGTGATTGCCTCATTAGTTGGACCGCTTTGCTGCTCCTCATTTATGTATGACTTGCAGGTTTCAAGGAACTACTAGAAGAAAATAATTTTAATTTATTCAACGACACATGTAAAAGTATATATTCAACATTTCCATGAATGGTTATGCAATATTTCATATAGTCAACGACTCTTTCCTGCTAACAGTGTTTTGAACGGAAATGACTGATACTTAATAAATTGATGGATGTAGCCGTTACTACGTGAGAGGAGATCATTATCAAAAATGAGATTTTTTTTAAGATGAAACACAAGCACTACAGAAAAATCCTTGAGGTATTCTTAGAGCGGTGCCTATGTGAAAGTAGTGATTCACATTGGATTTGAATTGCCGGAGATCAAATCCATTTGGAAAAACGTACGCAGGAAGTATATTCCACATAAACCTAGCTCTCCAAATAAAAGAGTTCACAAACAGTGAAGTTCGGAGGTGTACTGAGTTGAACCTCAAAACGATGAGTAGCCACAGTCCATCGCGTATGTCTGATATGTACCGTTCTTGGTGAAGACCGTGGTTGAAGTTTTCGAAACTTTTCTGGATGATGCTATTATAAATCTTTTTGTTGAAGAATCTAATAAATATGCTGGATTCACAAATTGCCCCCCTCTTAATATAATCACACATGTGATGAAGTGTTTTATAGGCATACTCTTTCTATCTGGTTATGTTGTTTTACCTAGAAAAAGGTTTTATTGGGGTGACGACATGCACAATAGATTAGTATCTGAGGCTATGCGCAGAGACAGATTCATAGAGATAATGAGGTTTTTACATTGCGCTGATAATACCAAGCTAGATAAGTCATATAAAATGTGTAAACTTCGTCCATTCATTGATATGCTGAAAGCAAATTTTTTGAAGTATTTTGTACTCGTTGAACATTTGAATTATGATGAAGCAATGGTAAAATATTATGGACGCCATTCTTGCAAGCAGTATATAAAGGGTAAACCCATCCGTTTTGGGTATAAAGTGTGGTGTCTCAATACTGATTTTGGCTACTTGGTAAATTTTGAGGTCTACCAGGGAAGTAGCCCATTACTGAAAATGCTGGACAAATTACCTAATCAGACGTATCGTCATAATATCTATTTCGATAACCTCTTCACTGGATTTCCATTACTCACCCATTTAAGGAAAAGGGTTTATGGAGCAACAGGAACGATGAGAGAGAATCGGTTGCCCAAATCTTGTACTCTCACTGATAAAAAAATGACTAAGAAGAAGATAAGGGGAACACACGAATCCAAGATTTGTGCTGAAAATGAGGTTTTGGTCGCACGCTGTGTGTGGCATCCATCCACTCAGTCAAGTAAGAAGATACTCACAATTAGAAAAAATAATTGTTCAAATCTCTAAACCATTTTTAGTTTCTGAATACAATAAACATATGGAAGGAACAGACAGGATGGATCAAGATATAGTACAGTACCGAATCTCCATTAGGGGAAAGAAATGGTACTGGTCTATTTCTACCTGGTTGTTAGATCCTGCATTACATAATTCGTGGATCATCCATAAACAAGCATCATAAGTAAACTCACTAAGCGTGAGTTTCGTCGTGAATTGGTACTCTCCCATCTCAATCCATACAAGAATCCACCCAAAGGACCTAGACGAACATCATTATCCAAAAATAGTACCTCTGACAACAGGGTTTCGGACGATGTACGATATGATTGTATGGATCACTTAGTGATAGCTGTGCCCAATAATAGACGCTGGAGATGTGCAGGTGAAGGTTGCAGTTCGATGATCAGAACATGTTGTAAAAAATGTAAAGTGGGCCTTTGCATACCATGTTTCAAAATTTTCATTCAGTTCAATTCAATTCAATTCAATTCAATTATTTCAATTCCATATTGTTATTGAACCTGTACCCTAAAAGACTAGCGTTGTCATATGGCAACGATTTTAAACTTCTTTCCCAGGC
This sequence comes from Leptinotarsa decemlineata, assembly GCF_000500325.1. Lineage (NCBI taxonomy): Eukaryota > Metazoa > Arthropoda > Insecta > Coleoptera > Chrysomelidae > Leptinotarsa > Leptinotarsa decemlineata. Next base: position 11,280 of record NW_019292419.1, on the reverse strand, counting down.
GTAGAATTCCTTCAATAATACATTTTTCTGAAAATGTGAGGTCTTTTTGTACTGACTATAGCCAAAAAACTAACCATATCCTAAAATAATTAATTCAGGCTTTGGAGGGTTAAGTGTCAATCAATACCTTCTCTGTCATATTTTTGGATTAGTTATTTTGTATTTGTTCCTTATTATATAGGTATAGCTTCAATTTCTTTTATTGTATACTGGCTATGAATTTACGATTAATGTTTTTCTGCATTTCATCAGTTCGAACTTTCATTGTCTAATATGATATAAATTGATATAAAGTTTCATTTCTTGTTAATATTTTTTTAATTTTTCAGTTCGTGTTAATAGTTCAATTGTTTTGGTGTTTTTGGTGGTTGCTTATATGTTATTTCATTGTAATTTCAATTTTTTGCTTGATAAAATTGTTTTTTCAGCAAATCTTTTCAGTTTTTCACAGTTTCCTTCAGAGATTTCAAATCAATTCATATCATAGTAGACAATGGAAGTCCGAACTGATGAAATGCACCACGAAACATTGTCAACCACCTTAAAACAATTTTTTTTCTGAATAACTTCGAGAGACCGCCTTCATCTAACATGCACTTCGTCACATTTATTTGTACAAGAGTGTAATGAATCATTTTCATTTCTGTTGAGTATAACCTGTTCTTCATCTGTCAAAATAACTAGAACCCAAGATATGTTGTTCTTGGTGATTTGAAGGCTGATAGTTTAAAAAACGGTAATTACATCTCAGTTGAGTGATTGAATGGATAAGAGGTTACCGCGAATCACTGAAATTCTGAAAGAATACTCTGAAATTGTATCGTACACCTACTTTACAAAATGGTTGGAGAAGCAAATTCAGAAGCATGCTCAGTGGCCGACGTTACCCTTACTACATAAATTTTGTATCGCAGCAAGCTAAGAATGACAAACAACTCCTGTAGGGGGCAAAAGAATTCACCAAAACTCTCAAACGGAGTAATTCTGAATTTATTCTTATGGTAGTAGATGCTTAGCCTTTCGACTTCTGTCATTACTTTGTAAAGACAAAAATGTTACGTATGTGTTAATGAGTTTCAAACAAGATTTGGCTTGAGCATGTGGTGTTTTGCTATCGAATTCTGAATTCATTGACCCAATGAATGGTGAAAATCAATAACACTATTCATGTTGATAATGATAAATTTTCACGATATAGAATTAATTTGCAACAAGCGTTTCACCACAAGAGTAGTTTCCTCAGATTGACTGTTCCTTTTCCCCACTTCACAATGCAATATTTACAAATCATTGACCTCAATTATTAGGAGATTACTGATTGGTAAAAAGTAATTATAGGCCGCCAGGTAGAAATCAAGTGAAAATTGTTATTCATGATAAATTTCAGTAAATTTTTCATGAAAATGATTGGTAATAGATTAACTTCTTCTTGGTCGTTCAATAAAAAATTCGATTATTTGTGTTTGCAATTTTCACGGATTCTAGTAGGTTTAATTATTGCCTTTCATTTTGTGTATGTAGTATGTCGTAGTTGATATCGAAGTCGCGTTTGGTTTTTAACAGAAAGCATGTGTTGGTTCAATTGGTTTTCCTGAATACAGAACTTCTTCTTTCGTTCAGAGATTCTGGTTTTGAAATTTCTAGATGTTCTTTCAATATAAACACCACGCTCAAATTCATTCAAATTTATTCTCATTAAACATTTCCTAGAATTAGTCGAATCATCAGTAACATTCATTTTTAACTGATTTGTACCTGGTGGCTAACTGGTTTTATATCTACCCGCTCAGCAATTAGTGATTTCTAATGAATAAGTTTAATAATTTGTAAATATTGCTCTTAGAGTAGTGTAGAGTACAAGTCTATCTGAGGACTATCGTTTTAGTCGATGGTTCGAGCCCCAGACTGAACTATCAATTTTCACTGGCTATCGTCCAACTCGTGTTAGGAATCACACGTTAAAAGGTAACTTCTCATTGATCCTTAGCTCGCACAAGTTTTGACCTCTGAGGGTTCTAGTTCGTAGTGGTGCGACAGCTGGTTAACGGAAAAACAGATTTCAACATACTTTTTTTAAACCCACTGTTGTAGTTAAATGCGTATGGGTACTCAATTCTATACTGTGTGGATCAAAACATGAATAGTTTTCCGATCAGTTCAAACGATTGAACAGAAAAGGGAGATATAGATAATTCAAGATTCAATCTAAAATTATTTTTCCAGTTCAGACTTCTTTATATTGTGTTACTGAAGCACGAAGTCAAGTCATGCAAACATGGCTGTTGTAGCCAGGTCACTTTCAAGATTAGTAGTAGATTTCGTGCAGAAAACAGAAAGTGCATAAAAACAAAAAGTAGAAAATATTCAATAGAAACATACTTATACATTGTTTTCACTATTTACACTAATTATTATTTACACTCGGATAAAAAAAGTCGAAAGCCAAATCAGGAGATCTACTGCCATAGCAGTAGACCTGGCAACACTGAATACGGTAGTCTTTTTATGGCATTTTTATCGTCTGCGGTAAATTGATTCTCAATATTTCGCAGTCTAATTACGTTACGGTCTCGTTGTGGTCTTTTTGCTCACCACACTGTAAATATTGCTAATGTTTTCCATTGATGTATTCACTAGTTTGGGAGTATTTTGAATATGGAAATGTTTTCATGCTTTATCCTACATATTCATAACTGGATTATGCAACATAATGAATGAAAATTATATTTGTAGGCTACGAAAACAGAATATGTGAACCGCATCATTCAGTTATAAAAAATCATTTTATTTTGTGAAAAAACAGTAACTGAGTTATTGGGTTGTTTGCAACGGTTTGTCCATTTTGATGTCATTTGTGTTTGTACCTCCATGTATCAATTGAAATTCATTCCACTGTGTCGTGGTGAATACTGATTGAAAGAGAATTGTGTATTCTTTACAATGATGATGCTCATTGTTCCAAAATTCAAATTTTTTGTCTCTTTCCAGCTTATTACTTCATGATTTCGTTCCCTAGTGGATATTGATTCATCACAAACGGGGCTTGGTATGGCGAAAGAACTGGGCGTTAGCTGTCATACGGTTTTCGATGGTTCGAAACGTATTGAAAAGGTCAATGATCTCAAAATTCTGAATATATTATAATAGGACGTTTATCACCTTTTTCCAAAAAGTTGCTTTCCAAATAGTGAGTTAAAAAAGAAGCAAAAGTTGACGCTGAACTATCAGTCACTGTTTCATCAAACCAGTTACAGGTGGCCTCATTATTGGCAAGATTGTAGATCGTAAAGTTATGGTTGCATAATTTGGTTCTGTAGCATTTGCCTTAGTCATTGGAAATAATTTAACGGCTTGAACATCCATTGTCAAAACGTGACATTCACCATTCAGCACCTTCATTTTGTCCATATTTTTTTCGCCCCTTGCTTTACACTTTTCAGTTTGATGAGTTTCATATTCAGTTGCTCCCAAATGCCCATTGGAGTGGGCAAGACATACATCGCATTGATCCTTCCGAGGTCTAAACAGAGATACATTCATGTCTGAAAGCATCTCCTTCATTTTGTTTATAGTCAGAGTATGCCATCATCTTCACAGTTGGACTTATAAACCTGATAAAGTGATTCATAAGTAGTAAACGTTTGCTCCAAGTACAATTTGTTTGTAGATTTGCGACAGTAATGGCTGGGTAACTTATTCAAAGAATGTGTAAACTTCTTGAGAAACTCGAGCCTATCTGGATTCAAATTTACTCTAGGAGTCCTCGATGCCACAGCAACTAAACTTTGTTCTACAATACCATGTCGACTTGTTGAAGACCATTCAGAGACTGACCACTGATCCAACCCAGTTGTGTTCAAATACATTGTTTTACAGACAGGTAATAATTTATTCTCTATTTGCAAATGGTAAGACATAGAATTTTTGCGCCTGCTATGACTGTCATTCGTTTTCCGTTTAGCTTCACGAGTAAATACAGTGTTTGACACGAATACTTTCCTTTGGTCCCAGTTCAGTTCACTCCATATATCTGTGAATATTTCCTCTCTATCTACTTCAGTTATCTCATAACATTTTTTGGTTAAATTTGTCACTTTGGTGTCTTTTTTACGGCAATTACATCTAGATAATAATTTCCTTTCACTTCTCTCGGTGTCATTGAATGTATTTTTTTGACCTTTTGGTTTACGAAATCCGAGATATCTCTTACCTTCCATTATCTTCTTTTCATTTAAAATTCGCTGATTTTGTTTGTAACGCTTCCTTTTTTTGGCACCACTATCTAGTATTGTTCCACTTGTACTTGCTTGGTTTATCATCGGGGAATTGTTATTCTTCTTGGTTTTCATCAACTACAGCATCCCTTACAACACCCAAAGTATTCCTATTCAACTCAAATTGCGGATTATGTGTAGGCAATACAGTACGAGGTACGTCATTTTCTCTCAAAAATTTTGATTCGTTCACTTCTCCAAATAGTGTTCCTGCATCAGTTATTAAGTCTTCTTTATCATTCAGCAGTAATGAGGTAGCATCTCTTATAGCGCACATAGCTTCATCATTCGAGTCAAATTGTTAATAATAATCATTAGTAGGTGGATTGGCGTCATTTTTTCTTATAATTTCTGTATCTTGCAATTGTGTTACAGCAGGAACTAATTTGATTCTTGTTCATACATTGAGGTCGTTTGTACACTAGTTACCAACTCATCGTTATCTTTAACATATATCAGTAATTTTTCAGTATCGCTACTAGCAGAATCATTCCAGTCGAATTCGGAATTATGGGTATTTGACGTAGTTCTACGTTTGCCTAATAATTTGTTCCTATTTTTGTAACAGTTGCATCATGCGATTATTGCACACACATGTTATGTCTCTTCTCAGAACATATCTTCTATTTTTCGCAAATATCTCAGAAACCTTCACTTTTAGTCAAATGGAATAATGACTTTTGGGTTGAGTCTCGATTAACCTAACTGATGTCAAATCCTCATTTGTCAATTTAGTTGTCCAAAAAAAATATGAGGAACCACATACCATCGTAACTACGCCACTGGTTTACAAAAATTACAAATTGAAAAAAATGATCATGTTGATAAACTTCCATTAGTGCACCGAGTTTTAAATTTTTTTCTCTTGGAGTTTCAGAGAAAAAAAATATGTCTAAATTTATTTGGTACTTTTGACACCCTGTACTCGTATCTCAGGGCGATGCATTTTAGAACATACCTTGATGAAAACTTTTCTTCTCAAAATGAGGTGAGAAATCTCTAGTTGGAGTTTGTCGGTCTTATTCAGACTCACCCTGTATAAATAATTTCGTATGAGATTTTCAGTTCGCTCAGACCAGATAAATATGAGATGGATTTGGCCATTAATTTCGAAGATAAGTGATGAATATATTTATTAACACTTCATTGTGCGAATTCAAGTAAAGAATTAACAAAATCACAATACGTTTTTTACTATACAGTCGTGTCTATTATTATTATTATTATGTTATAAAACGCCCAATCTTCAGAAGTCGAAACTTGTGCGAGCTAAGGACTAACGAGGTATTACCTGTCAACATGATTCCTAACACGGGTTGGACGATAGCAAGTAGAAATTGATCGTTCAGCCTGCGGCTTGAAGAACCGCCTGACACGGCGGTCGATTGAGTGAGTGAACAAAGCACCCACGTCGAACCGACCGGCTACCGACCGATCTTTTTTCCAGTAACGTACTCAACCATTGATCATACAAACATTATATCAAACTATCATTTCAATTTTAGGAGTCAAAACGGACTCATTCATGAACTCTACTTCATGAATGTGAATGAAGGTAGTACCGAACACATGAAAAAGACTTGAAACTAATTCACTCATTTGAGTAAGTGAACAAAGCACCCACGTCGAACCGACCGGCTACCGACCGGCTACCGACCAGTAACGTACTCAACCATTGATCATACAAACATTATATCAAACTATTACCTCAATTTTAGGAGTCAAAACGGACTCATTCTTGAACTCTACTTCATAAATGTGAAAGAAGATAGTACCGAACACATGAAAAAGACTTGAAACTAATTCAATCAATGTAAGATCTCAGCGATAACAATGAAAACTCGGTGCTTCATGTACGTGCGGCAGCCAAATTGTGTCTTATTGCCTACTTATAGACTAGACAAAACACTTTTTTGTGACTTATGTCCCGTGACAGTATTCCTGAATTTTCTTTACGATTTTTGTGATATTAAAAAAAAACAAGGAAATATATATCGACGAATACCTTTCATTGATATCATAAACAGATTTTGTTCTAATTCAAAATCGCGGTAAGCGAATTGTTCTGAAAGTGAATAGATTCACTGAAATCGGAATCATGTTACAAACTTTGCGGTGGATTAACGGTTGTATTACTAAACTATGGCATTTACCTATAAATAAAATTCTGAGTAACTTATCACCTTCATATTTTTTCTGAATTTGTTAGTTTTTTTTTATTTTTATTTATGCCACAAGAAATCATACTAATTTGGATTAATGCAGAACAAGTGTGCATGAAGTGCCATGAATTCTTTATTTTTCAAAGGGTTTAATTCATATAATGAATTACCAAATGTAATTGAATCTAGTCCAACATTACCTATTTTTAAAAAACAGTTATTGAAATCTATCCATATTGCTAAATAGAATAATACTTGGTAAGATAATATTAATAAATATAGTATTTGTATGTTGTCTTCTTCTATTTATCATTGTATTGGAGCTGCACCTATATCGAAATGTATTTTTAATAGCATATGTCGTTATTTTTCAAACTAGAAATTTTTATGTTCAATTTTGAACTATATCTACATTTTAAGTTTAATTATGATCATTTAAAATTTCTATAGTGTTAGTAATATGTTGTATATAATATTGTAAATTAGGGTTACCTATTTCAATAAATATATACTCCTTCTTCCTGCAAATCAATGAATTGATTCAATACCTGAGCACGGCTGCAGAAACATTCATACAAAAAATCGATTTCGTGAGTTACATTCCGAAATTCTATAACGAAAGACCTTTCTGACCTGCAGGATTGATAGGATCGAAGCAGTTTGTTACCGAAATCCGATAGGCTCACGAAGATGATCGGAAGCTTTCAGCACTTTGGTTTCATAAGTAAACAGTCGATTTTCCGATATCCGTTTGTGGAAATCCGGGGTTTCCAATTATTCGTGGATTTATCTTTATCGTCGTATTTTATTGGACGAAGGTTTCAGATATTTGAAAAGGTTTATGTATTTGCTGTTTGATAAATATTTGGTGACGTTCCACAATCTACTTTCAGATATTATGCCATGGAAATTGTGGTTTCATACATAGCGAATCATTTTAATTCATGAGGTGTTAACGATCAATTATTCCTGAGTCCATACCTAACACTATATGATTCTGTTGAAAAATGTTCTCACTTGTAAAATCTGCTATTCTTTAATTTGAAAGGGTTAATCTTTTAGGAGTGATTAATTTTTGGGAAAGAAAGATTTTGGCATTCTACTACTCCATCTTGATATAGAAAAATGTGAGAATCTTTCAAAAATTGATAACGTCCTTCCTTTCTTAGGTAGATTTCCCCATTTTTTTGTATCAAGATGGAGTAGTAAAAAGACAAAAACATTCCTGCTATTCTTGGTTTCCTGTTGAGCGTGAGGCAGCTGTGGTGAAAATGAAATCGTTCAAAACCATGCACATATACCTGATGTAGCACAAAACATGTGGAACTATCATTTCCATAGAACTGTCGAGTAACTATGATTTAAGGTGCTGTCCCAATTCCCTAACTATAATTTTGTCCTAAATTTCAGTATTATTGACCTTGGTAATATGACGTTCCATGTAAAGAATACAGTGGCAAAATATCTAGCTAGATAATTCGAAAATTAAAAATATATTGCGAGTTTTAGGATTTTTATTTTACAAAATGGTTCGTGAAAATAATTTTATTTTCATCAGAATACCTGCATCTTTTCCAGTGTTGCAAAATCTATCGTATTATTATTGTGAAAATCCATACCGCTGAATCACATCAGGAGTGAATGTGGATGAACTGTTATCTTTCTAAAATGGCAATCCATTTTCATGTTTTAGATATTAGTAACTGAAGCGAGTAATCAACTATTTGAACTTTTTTTTGGTTGGTTTCCGGGTTTTGCCATGGTCGAAGTACAGTTTCAATTGATACCTTTAGAAGAGTACTTCGACCACGCCACTCAAGATGACTGCAGTTGCAGTTGAAACGTTTGGAGATTATATCCAAAGACGACCACGACGAAACCCGGAAACCAACCAAAACATTGATGCCAGCTGTTTTTTTAAGGGCAAAACACAAGAACTTCAGGAAAATCCTTGAGACGCGCTCAGAGCAGTGCCTGTGCAAAAATAGCGATTTTCGTTGGATTTGAATCACTTGAGATGAAATTCATTAGGACAAACGTTCTCAGAAATCCATTGATGTTGAAATCATCGAAATCGGAGGACCGGAAGTGGAAACCGGAATTGGT
>NW_019292418.1:48089-68875 GCF_000500325.1 Leptinotarsa decemlineata | reverse complement strand
GTTTGTATATAAAAGTGAATTCAATGCTCGATCCACATTTGATAAGTGAAAACGGTTAAACATATAAAATCGGTTGAATCGGACAAAAGTTTCCTATTTTAGGGAAGTAGAATGATTTCTTTTCAGATCGAGCATATCAGTGATTGTTTATGGAATATTCATCATAAACTAGAGTTGTCGAATTCCGTTTTTTGACCCTGCCTACTCTATTTCAAATGTTATAAAAAAAGATGTAACTTTCAATACTGTTCCATATTTGTTATAATCTGTTACAAACTAATTTGAAATGCTACGTTCCTCTCATTGAATTTCATCATCATTCCTTTAAGCATGGACATGTATTGTCATACATAGTTGAATTTGTTATTACAATAGACACAGAAATCGATGAAAAAAATTAGGTTAAGTATGAAATGTAATGAACGAAATGTCGTATTGCAAATTTGTTCATATCAGTTTATTAAAAATATGGAACAGTATTGAACGTTTCACCGCCATTATCTTGTATAATTCAAAATAGAAACGGTAGACAAAAAAAAATAAATTTGACAATTTTAATATTTGACGAATATTTCAAAAATAACAACTGATATTCTTGTTCTGAAACGAAATTATTTCAGTTCCTAAAATAGGAAACTTTTCTCCAATTCAACCGACTTTGTAGTTCTACTGTTTTCGAGAGAGAAATAGTGTAATCAGCTAAAAAACGTCCTGTTTAATCCAGAGAACTTTATTATTTGCTATCATCTCTAATGATAATCGAGAGGACTCCTTAGTTTTCATTATTTGCTATCAACCCTGATGATAATCCAGATGATAATCCAGAGGACTCCTGAGTTTTCATCATTTGCTATCGTCTCCAATGACAATTTGAAAATGACGTGAAGTTGTAAATGAAAACGTTCTTTCAAACTTTTGTTATTCAAATAATACCAAACATTTTTATACGACATCTGCATACCAAAGTAACAATCAACAATTGAAAAATTTGCCGTGAGAAATAGAATAATCTCACTCAAAAAACTTCAAATTTCACCCTTTCTGGGAGCTATTCATCAATATCATTGAAAAGGACCAAAAGATTTTGAACGGATTTATGTTAATTCAAAATTTCAGATGGCTAATCAATATTTATTTTGTATTCGACGTCGTACAAGACCAAATGAATAGATATATCATTTGTACGGCATGGCAAAATGAATAACTTTTGTTGATGTGAGCCACATGTTTTAATAATGCTGTAAAGGAATTTATGACCTTTGCATTTAAATTAAGTTACCGGGACATTTCCATGTCCCACTTATTTTGTACAGCGTTTGGTTAAAAAAAGATAACAAATAGTATCTGAATTTATAAAAGCCGTATTAGACAAATTTACCTCCCTGAGTTGTGTNTGACGGGTGAAGTCACCCGCGCAATCGATAATTGACACACTATGATGTTATATATTTTCAAAAAGTATCATATAATTCCCCAAAATTCAACATGGCCTTGTGGTCTATTTGCTTTGAAAAACTAGGAATAATTTAGTTTCACTTTTGTAGAATGCGGAGTCCGACCTCTGGTGAGAGCCGGCAAAATCGTCGGCGGCAAAGGCGCCACCTTTGGCGAATTCCCTTGGCAAGTCCTTGTGAGGGAGTCCACCTGGCTGGGATTGTTCACGAAAAACAAATGCGGGGGAGTCTTGATCAGCCACAAGTACGTGATGACGGCAGCTCATTGCCAGCCGGGATTCCTTGCTTCACTGGTTGCAGTTTTCGGCGAATTCGACATTTCGGGAGATTTGGAGAAGAAGAGGCCCATCAGCAGGAATGTCAAGAGGGTTATCGTGCACAGGCAGTACGACGCGCAAACTTTCGAAAACGATTTGGCTCTGCTGGAGCTGGAACAACCTGTGCAGTTTGATACACATATAAGTGAGTAGTATGTTTCATTGAATAAATGTATGTGCCCTACACTGGTGCAATTTAGGGTTAAAATATAGTTTGGCTCATGAATCTGTGAGTAATAAATACAGAATTTCTTTATACAATAGCTTTTAGCAGAGTGAACTACATCATATATCCAGTGGTTTAGCGAAGGGGGATCCGGACATTACTCTTGTCTACAAACATTAAATTGTCATACCATTGTTGGTTGGTCACTTGAAAACTTCCCGTGAAAGTATCTATAGAAGAGGGACAGATCTCTAACCTATATTCGATGTTCCAGACTACCAAGGTTGTAAGTGATGTTCGCGTCTCCACCAGCTTCAGGGTATGTTTGGGGGCGAAGCTCCATACATGAGAACAATACTCCAAAGAAGATTTGATCTGAGCTTTATATTCAAAAGTTGCTGGGGTGTGTACACTTTTCTGGTTCCAAATAGTGTTTCAAGCTTTTGAGAAGCAGCCTTTGCAATTCCAGCGACAAGATTGTACCAAGATATATTGGTGTCCATTTTATCTTCCAACAAACTTATCGAAGCAGAAAGCGGAATTGTCTGACCTGACATTATTATAGCTGGTTCGGAGACGTTTATCTTTTTTGAGAAAACCGATGCCTGGGTTTTTGTGGTATTGGATTGAACCTGGTTACTTCCACTTTCACCCCAATTTGAAATTACTTCTAGATCCTCATTAAAATATTCTACTCCTGCTGCCGGTGAAGATGTGCATCCGAGGCCGATGTCCTGGAATCCACATGTAATGACGAAACAAGTGTGCTGTCATCAGCAAAGCAATATATGGGATCCTTGGTGTTTTCCAATGAGTCGTTAATATACAATAAAATGAGGGTTGAAGACAATATGGATCTCTGGGCAACACCATCGTTGATGGTGAATGTATTCGAGAGATATCCATCGACGGCCACTTCTTTCAGGAATCTGAAGAGCCATACACAAAAATAATCCAACAAACCATAGCATCGAAGTTTGGCCGGCAAACCCTCATGCCACACACGGTCAAAGGCCTTAAGCTGGGGACGCACTGCAGGAAGGTTGGTAAGATGGTGGATGGTAGATAGCTGCCTGGCGAACATCCTGCTATTTATAAACGTGAGTAACAGAACGACGGTAGCCGCAGTGGCCCCCCACTACCATCTAACCTCCAGAAATCATCCAAGGTACGCCAGGCGTCTATCCATCCTAATCAGTCGTGTTTGATATTCCAGCCGGGTAGCCTAGCTATGAAGGAAAGTAAAATAAGTTCTGTGTTTGAAGGATGTTTCCAAAAATGTTTATCAAATTAGTAAAAACTATTGAGTATTATGAATTAATCATTGTCTTCAATAATACTCTTCCTGAAAGCTATGATTATGTATTCAACAAATTCAAAAAGTACTTTTTTTCAGTTGAGTTTGAAACTTGCACAAATATTATGGTGAATTTTGATAGTTCGTACTTTCATTGTCTAACATGATTTCAATATGAAAGAACAAATGAAATCAGAATAAATAGCTGAAATATCAATTATATTGAGAAGTAAAACGTGAAATGAAAATACAAAGAAATGGATAAAATAATGAAGATAAAAGATGGAAATGACTATCGAGTAGATAGAGTGGAAACAAACAAAAAAAAAGATGAAAGTAAGAAAAAAAATCAAAAAAATTCCAAACGAAGTTACTTTACGACGTTTCTATTGTTACTATCCACAATCGTCTTCAGGTGATGACTGGACTGTTTCGAAAAAAAATAATGTATAAAATATGTTTTTTCGTTAATCGCTGTCGCGACCCTATGAACGACAACCCTCAGAATTCGAAACTTGTGCAAGCTGAGTACTAACGAAGTCTTACCTTTCAACGTGTGATTTCTGACGGAATTCCTAACATCTTCTCCGAGAGATGTCTATTTATAGGTAATTTGAGCGCCTTCACACATCCCCTGTTTTCTCTCTTCGCTTCACCTATTCAGCGAAAGTTGACCATTTTTTGCCCTTGATAACAGGTTTCCATATGATGCGTATCTCTACGCTAGCTTGGCTGAATGAGTATGATTGAGGAAAGGAATGGAAGGGGAGTACGTACCCTGATTACGTGGAAGAGGGGGCACGATTCGAATAACGTAGGCAATGCGAAGGCACATGAAGAAGCCACCAAAGACATGAATAAAGAAGACGTTACGTGGGAGGTAAGGAAGACATACAGTAAAAAGGAAGAGAGAAAAAGAATAAAAGTGAAGATAAGGAGAGAATGGCAGAGGGAATGGGGGAGAGGCAGGACAGGGCGGCTGTTCTACAGGTTCTGCAGAACAGTCGAGTATGAATCCTTGGGTCTGACGCGGAAGGCTGTCCAACTGCTCACTGGGCATGGGAACTTTCCCGGATACCTGGCAAGATTTAACCTGGGCCCGGAGGTTCCCTGCTCCTGTGAGTACGGGGAGCCTGAAACGGCAGAGCATGTGATAGATAGATGCATGAACGAGGACAGGATTGGCTGGCGAGAATGGAAGGAGAGGACGGAAAGGATAATTGGCGAAATTATGTTAAGAGATACAAATGGGAAAAAGGAAGAATGGATACGTTTCGTCAATAAATGGGCGGAGAACGTGGTGATGTAAGAAAGGGAAGAATAGATGTGGATATGCACCCAAGCTAGCGTGGTAAACAGTAAAAGGAGGGGGTATAGAATTCACCAAGCATGGCTTGAAGCGATACCGCTAGACTGTGAACGAATCCAAGGAAGTGCAGCATAGATTGTATAAACCAAATATAGGGGCTGGGAAAGGAAAACAAATGTATGTTGAAGATTTTCGTTATTATGTTTGAGTACTGGGGGTGGTTAAAATGTTATGAGTTCATTTTATTTTTAAGATGTTATTTAAGAGGACAATGTTAATTAAGTTTATGATTGATGTTATCTGTAATTGTTTTGGATAATAAAGGAAAATAAGTATCTTCTACCCCACTGATTCGCCTCCTCGTATGGCCGCTGCCTTGCAGCGGTGGTACGGGGAGGGGGTGAGTTTGGAGGAGTAGGGGTTCTCTTGACAGCGGTGATGATAGATAATGGGATGATGCCTGATGCAAGGCCTACGGGCTAGGACATCCAAGGCAAAGACGTTATTAGAAAATCCTAAAAATTTTTTATATTAACATTTTTCGCTAGCCATCTTACTTCAAGAGATAATCGACCATCTCCATACATATCAGCGACCCTGTATAACTGAATAATTGATTTCAAATGAAGTAGGCAGCATTCTTTGCCATATTGTTTTTCAATGTGCGGAACATTGTATAACTCATCGTTTCTGGTGTTACATCGATTTGAGAAAATATGTACTGCATGATACTTCATCACAACGATTTTTTGGTAAATAAGCTCAGTTTCTCAAAGAGATATTATATAAATGAACGTACTCTTTCCAAGGGCATTCTATATATATTTTCAAAGCCTCGGTAGATAATAACATCATCCTGAGGTGCCTTAAAGGGCACGACAGGAGTGATGGAAATCGCATTGCCGACTCTTTAGCCAAGAAAGCGGCTGGACTAAGAATTTTAGGACCCAATGGCAGCTATAGCCAGATGACTTCGACCATTGCAGAACTAGCCAAATGTTACACCCATGCTCAATCCTTAAAGATATGGGATGGAATCAAAGGATGTAATCTTGACAGGATCACCTTGGGCGACCCTGGGAAGCTGGCGCCGAAGAAATATCTGGCGATGACCAGGAAAAATCTACGCTTAACAGTAGGATTTCTAACTGGCCACTGTCAACTAAGGAAACACCTCCATAATATGGGGCTAGTGGACACGCCTCTATGCAGGATGTGTGAACAGGAAGATGAGACTGTCAGGCATGTCCTATGCGAGGGCTCGGAGTTATCGTCAATAAGAGAGTGTATGTTCAGCGAGTCTTGGCCTACACCTGCCGATAAAAAGGAGATGTCTCCCAGTGACCTGTCTCACCTTCCTGGGAAGGACAGGATGGACGATGACCTTGGAGAACAACTCCTCGGGAGGATGTACAATAGGTCATATGTGGCCTAAGTGCTGTGAGCTCACACTCACCCTCTCTACTCTACATATACAGATATATTTTCAATAAAAATAAATGAAGCAACATCGGAAACTATTTTTTAAAACAACACATAAGTTCTATGCAAGATGCATAGAATATTCCTGGTGTCAGACTCCTCTTCCATGTGAAATATTTTGTCAAAAACTCTTGACTTACGACATTTTTGATGAAAATATGATACGGAGAACCAATAATTTCATTCCCAGAGGTACCTACTGAAAACAACTCAAGTGACGCCACTTGACAATGTCAAGTTTCCACTTCAGTTCTCAATGTTGTTTACATGTATTTGGTAATAAACTGATACGTGGTGGAAGATTTTGGTACATTACGGTCCATGAATGAGAGACCTGAACAGAATAAGTGCGACAGAGTACAATTGTTGCACCATCTATGAACATGTGTACAAAGTTAGTTCAATCTCATTTCTCACGTCGAATTTGTTTTACAAAACAATAGCAAATCGGGTGAAACTCCAAAAATTTTATGCATCTCTGTTACATATATATGTTTTATTTCACAAAGTCAACAGTTCGGAAATAGTTTCGACTACTTAGAAATGAATGAATACTTCATTTATCATCGGATAATCAGATTACAATGTATAAAGAAAATATAAAAAATACAGATTACAGAAAATATAAAAAATAAAAGAATAGTATGGGACATGCTAAAATTTTACACAGATCTATATATACATATACATTAATATATACATAAATATACACACACAGATATATACTTACATACACAAAATAATATCATAATGAACCCACATCAGGAGCCACCTATTTTATACATATATACACATATACATACATATAAACATACACATACACATTCCTAATGTTCAATTTGTCACATATTCTTTCAATTTTGTTTTAAACAATTTTATGGACGAATATTCTTTGATTTAACGAAGTAGATTGAATTCAACAATACCTTTGAAAAATACAGATTTTATCGAACTAGCTTCAGAGGTTGGTTTTACATAGAAATTCATATTACTTGCAGTTCGTGTTGCTCGATCATGGATAGATATTGTTCACAGGAATCAATTGACACTGTAAATAATTGGGAAGTGTATGAAATTTACATTTCGTCAGAACAGAACCCAAATCATTTACATATAACAAGAATAAAAGAGGACCTAAAACACTTCCTTGTGGCACACCATAGTTGTTGAGGTGGCACTTTGACTCTATGTTTGCCATTTTGGTTTTTTGATATCTATTGCCCAGGTAACTCGTTATCCACTGTATTACTGAACCCAAAAATCCATATTTCCTTAAATTCAATATTAATATTTCGCGATCGATTGTTTCGAATGCCCTTTTCATATCAATGAAAACTGCACATATTCCAACTCCAGGTTTATCCAAAGCACTCTTCATATCTGATATAACAAGTTGAAGTGCTGATTCACACGAATGAAATTCACGAAATTCTGATTGGTACGAACAGATAATGTTATTTACATCAATATATTCCATCATTTGATTTAGTACCGCTATTTCTGAGATTTTGTCACAAAACGATTACATATTTACTTGTCTTAATTGTTTAGCTAAATTAGTGTTCAGAATTTTTGGTATTGGAACTATTGGAGTTTTGAAACATTGACGTACTTTTACCTTTGATAAACTCAAATTAATTAAATTCAGTAGTGGATAACCAACAATATGAAATACGTTTTTGATAACTTCGAGACTAACTTCATCAGTACTATATTTCATTCATTGTGATTTAATTATATCATATAAGTTTTGTAGGGACAAAGAGGTGAATTCAGACATGTTTGACAAATATTTTGGCACTGTATCGAGTATTTCATCTTTTTCTGCATTTTCTGGACTAATAAATAACTGAGTATTCAGGGCTCAATGAATTCCAGACTAAAGTTATTCTATGGAAGATTGCTGGCTATTCAATTGAATCTACTATAGAGTAGTAGGAGTTGTGAGGACACTGAAAATTGAACGCAAAACTATGAAAAATAGACGAAACCGAAGTTTGAAATATGTAAGGCGATACAAAATATTTTCAGAATATTTTGATGGACTGGGGTGGAATTTTTCAACTCTAGAAGTTATTCCAATATACTTCAAATTTTGAGGTATACCATTGCCATAAGTTTTTGGAATCTTCAAAAATTGAATATCATCAGAACAAATGCTATTTATAGGTGTAATGTATCTGACTGCTAAACAATTCTATATCATTATATTCTTTGATGAAAGTAATTTTTATTGCATGAAGGAAATATGAACTTAATATTTTTTTCTCATATCACTCTGATTCAATATTTATTATCCCAGTAATTATTATGACTATAAATTGATGAATTACTTCTTTTCAGGTTCCCGGAAACTTTTTGGAGGCTACAGGATAACACCTAGATACTGCCAACCATCCAAAAAAGCAGCCATACCACTAGGCGGGCCAACCATATGCATGTTCAATCACGAATGTCAGCGCAGAGGAGGCCAAGTAGTGGGAGCATGCATGGACGGGTTCCTGTTTGGAGCTTGTTGCGAGATGCCAAAGAACGTAATGGTGGGAGAATTCCTGGATGACGACATAATCTCAGTAGGCGTTGCGGAAAATAAACTAGCCACCCACAGACCATCTATTTCCACCACGAAACCACCAACACCTATAGACATAACTTCAATCGGTGTTTCACAAATAACAAATACGCTACTCAATCCTGGCATACTGCCTACAGCCCAGGATAACGAAGTTATTCAAGTGAACAGTAATCAGTATTTCACAACAACGGGTGTCACTCATCAGTCACCTGAAACCATCCTTCTGAACCAGCAGGATAACGAAATCGATCCCGGATATTTCCGACCAACTCATACTCCTCTGACGGACGACAGAACCAAACCACCTCGGCCGCCAATAATGGCCATATCGATTTCTAACGCTCCCCCAGAATACACAACCATCGCGGGTTTCACCAGACCCATGTTCCGTCCCAAACCCACTAGTCAAGATGAAGACAATTACGTTAGGGTTCCCACTATCACTCATGATACGACAAAACCAAATAACACTCATGACTATGACTCTATCGTGAATATTCTACAGATACTCAACAGCACTTCCACTAGTATATCCTACGGATCCTCTACAACTTCGAAGAGGCCGGACAGAATTACTTCTATAAAGCCGCCATCTACTTCATACGTTTATAGTACCACTATTCCTCCTCGAAGGACGGAAGCTACTACGACAAGAAAGAAAACTCAGGCTACTAGGAGAACTAGACCGACAACAAAGGCAACGAAAAAACCCACCACGACCCAATATATTTACAACACGAAAACCACCGCAGCCTATTCTCCGACTGCTTTCTACACCTCCGACAGGCCACAGTCGACTTCATATATTTACAATTCTTCACCAACGAGGAGACCCCCATCCACAGTGAACAGCCATATAGCTGGACCAGGGTTCAGTGTTACTTCTAGTCCCATATCGAGTACCTACCCTACTCCAGCCCCTACCATTATAGTTCTTGGTCCAATTGAAGACACAACTAGGCCCCAGAGGCCTAGACCAACGACTTACGTACAACATCCGACCACTTTGCAACGACCTACTGCTATTCCTCAGCGTAAACCTGTAAATCACGTCACTATCAACAACCACGTCACTCAAAACATTTACAGCACCAGTGAACGACCTTCACCAACTGTCCTAATAACCCCTAAGCCAAGTATATCTTCGTCATTGAAACCAGATGCCGACTATGAGGGTGTAGAAGTTGGTGCAACTGGTCCTTCTCAAGATGATATGATCAATTTTCCCCCAGTGAGGAATCCCAACTTGAACATGTCTAATCTGGCTTCTATTAATGAAAATGACATAACCACCCCTATCTTCATTGAAGACGCCGCTTTGAATGCTAGTGTGGAGTCTTTCGTCAATAAAATAATTCAAGGGTTACAAGAGCCGTTTCAAGGATTGAATGATTTGGTTTACAATAGAAGAAATGTCACTTTCTCAAACGCAGAAACTACCACGAAAAAACCTATAAAGAAGCAAGGTACCACCACTAAAAGACCTCCAGTTGTTTCCACAAGACCTTCCCGCCCTGCCATTACCACTAATATCCGTACCACTACCACTTCAAGTCCTAGTACTAAAAAACCCTCTACTAGACGACCGACCACAACGAAAAAGCCAGTGACGACGACGAAAAAGACGAAAGTGACGAAGAAGCCAATAACAACAACCCAATCTTTTATAGAACACTCCACTGAAACCATTGCAATCGACAACGAGGATTACCGAACAGGTGAGATCTTTGTGAATGAAAGCGACGTGAAAAATTTCATATTGTACGACTGCCAATGGAGTATTTCAGTGAAATAAAGTTTTCTGTCATATCGAACGTAATGAAGATTTAGAGAAATCATTTTGGATTTTGCAAAATGATCCCAACTGAAGTTACAACGTTTACAGTTGGACCAGTAATAACCCAAACCGGGTATTCAGGGTAGCCCTTCTGAAACAGTCAATCTGAAACATCTTCTTTGAAGAGGAAAATCTTTTGAAATCAGATTCAAGTATACAGAGTTGTCACCTAAAATAGTATAGTAAGACCTTCGAGCATCCCAAATGTGACGAGTTCAGTACTTCATAACTTCTAAATCAGGAATATTTATTCAACATTTCAATTTCAAACCTCTGAATTTTACGAAAGAAGGGCCACCTATTTCCACTATTTGTTTTTCAGAAATTACGACCTTGAATCTCAAAATTCTGTCTTTAATCTCGTGATTTTGAAATTACGACTTTTAACTCGAATTTCGACTTTGTCTCGAAATGTCAACTTTGAACTTAAAGATACAACTTCAAACCAAAATTACGACTTTCAACTCAAAATTTCGACTTCAATTTCGTAATTTTATTAGTCGTAATTTCGAAATCACGAGAATATAGTCAGAATTTTGAGTTTCAAAGTCGTAATTCCAAGAAACAGATGATGAAAATATATAGCTTTTCTAAATAAATATTTCTGATTTCGAAATTATGAAATACTGAACTTGTCACATTTGAGATGCTCGAAGATTTTGCTAAGACATTTAGAGTAATTCAAGGTAATTTCGAGGATTTTTATTTGAGGACAAAACACATACACTACAGGAAAATCATTGAGGCGCTCTGAGAGCGGTGCCTGTGTGGAAGTAGTGATTCACAAGTAATTTCGAGAATGAAGTCGAAATTTTTGGTTTCAAAGTTGTAATTATCAAGAAACGAATGTGGCCCTTTTGCGCTTCCGTAGAATTTCTCCGCTTTTGAAAAATATTTCTCCTACAGTTTTTATATAAAAGTGAATTCAATTCTCGATCCACATTTGATAAGTGAAAACGGTTAAACATATAAAATCGGTTGAATCGGACGAAAGTTTTCTATTTTAGGGAAGTAGAATAATTTCTTTTCAGATCGAGAATATCAGTGATTGTTTATGGAATATTCATCAAAAACTAGAGTTGTCGAATTCCGTTTTTGACCCTGCCTCCTCTATTTCAAATGTTATAAAAAAAGATGGAACTTTCATTACTGTTCCATATTTGTTATAATCTGATACAAACTAATTTGCAATGCTACGTTTCTCTCATTAATTTTTTTTATCATTCCTTTAAGCATGGACATGTATTGTCATACATTTGAATTTGAATTGAATTTGTTATTACAATAGACACAGAAATCAATGAAAGAAATTAGGTTGAGTATGAAATCTAATGAACGAAATGTCGTATTGCAAATTTGTTCATATCAGTTCATTAAAAATATGGAACAGTATTGAAAGTTTCACTGCCTTCATTATTCAAAAAAAAATATATTTCCTGTGGAAAATTTTATTGGCAAACCTCATATTCGTGTTCAGCAGCCCAAAATATCATATAGAACCAAATTTGAAAACTCTTGCAAAACTTCCCGCAAACTGCCCTTTTTTGACACAAGCTGCCTAAAGTATTTATGATGTGAAAGTTTAGATCGTGAATGTCGTAAGTGTGTGTATTTTTTAAAGATTTGATTGCATCAGCCACCTCTCCGGGCGTTTCAGAATGTAAAAAAAGTGTATGGTAAATATATAGCTGCTGCTCCCTTGCAACGGAGGGTGCTGCAAGCAGCTCCATCGGACCAGAACCTGTCATTGGCATCTCTATCGGCTTTGCCAAACAAACATTAAATACCTGGATGCCAAGAAGATTTATGGACTTCTGGCTGAATCTTCCAGAATTGGCTCACTCCAAGGCGTTTATTCACCCTTCGTAGCTTGATACCAAACAGATGTTGGACTACAGTAAGGATGAACTACGATATCTAACAGGCCTTCTTACAGGCCACTGTCATTTGAATCATCATATGCAGAGACTTTGACTGTAAGAAGACAGTGTGTGTCGCCTCTGTTTGGAAAATTATAAAACAGCAGAGCATATACTTTGTGCTTGCCCCTCTGTGGACCGAATCAGGTTCTTAGAGTTCGGCAGAGTTCGGAACTTTCTGTAACCGAGGCAAATCATCACAGCATCATCACCGTTTGAAAATTAAAATAATTGAGTGTCAAAGATAAGCCTTACCCACCATGCTCACCAGACCTATCACTGATCGACTTTCTCATTGGTAGAACTTTCACCAGAACAAGGCAAAAACGGCCTTTGTCGACTTTATCGAATTCCGATCACACAATTTTCATGCTGATGGAATTGATCAATACGTGTTACGTTGGCAAAAGTGCATTGATCAAATAAGTATTCACTGAGATATTGCAGTTTCAATTATAGTCATAGAAACGGACAAAACTTTTGGAAATTATTTACTATCATCTCTAATGATAATCGAGAGGACTCCTGAGTTTTCAGTATTTGCCATCACTCCTGATAATAATCCAGAGGACTCCTGAGTTTTCACTACTTGCTATCATCTCTAATGATAATCGAGAGGACTTCTGAATTTTCAATATTTGTTATCAACCTTGATGATAATCCAGAGGACTACTGATTTTTCATTATTTGCTATCATCTCTAATGATGATCGAGAGGACTTCTGAATTTTCAATATTTGCTAACTCTGATGATAATCCAGAGGACTTCTGAGTTTTCATCATTTGCTATCGTCTCCAATGACAATTTGAAAATGACGTGAAGTTGTAAATGAAAACGTTCTTTCAAACTGGTTTTTGTGGTATTGGATTGAACCTGGTTACTTCCACTTTCACCCCAATTTGAAATTACTTCTAGATCCTCATTAGGATATTCTACTCCTGCTGCCGGTGAAGATGTGCATCCGAAGCCGATGTCCTGGAATCCAAATGTAATGGCGAAACAAGTGTGCTGTCATCAGCAAAGCAATATATGGGATCCTTGGTGTTTTCCAATGAGTCGTTAATATACAATAAAATGAGGGTTGGAGACAATATGCATATCTGGGCAACATCATCGTTGATGGTGAATGTATTCGAGAGATATCCATCGACGGCCACTTGCAGGAAACGTTCTTTCAGGAAGCTGAAGAGCCATACACAAAAATGATTCAACAAGCCATAGCATCGAAGTTTGGCCAGCAAACCCTCATGCCACACACGACGAAAGGCCTCAAGCTGGGGCCGTACTGCAGGAAGGTTGGTAGGATGGTGGCTGGTAGATAGCTGCCTGGCGAACATCCTGCTATTAATAAACGTGAGTAACAGAACGACGGTAGCAGCAGTGGCCCCACACTACCATCTTACCTCTAGAAATCATCCAAAGGTACGCCAGGCGTCTATCCAACCTAATCAGTCGTGTTTGATATTCCAGCCGGGTAGCATAGCTATGGAGGAAAGCGTAATAAGTTATGTGTTCAAAAGAAGGGCAATTCGGGACACAGCAGACCCATTAAGGAAAAATTTGCACTTCGGGACAAATAAATCAGCTCCGAAGAAGATCCGGATTTGTGTTTTTTCAAGAGTTCACTTCCATATATGCGGGAATTAAGGCCAGGCCATAGTCTGAGTCCGTGGGAATATTCAAGATCTCATCTTGAATGAATATGAAAAAAGAAATTTGGCCACGAGTATGCTAGTGGTACCCAATACTCAACATTGTCAAATTCTACTGATATTTCATGCTTTTCAATGGAACAACAATCAATAGATTCGTAAGGTGGAACATCTACAACACAATAGCAAGATCCTTTTTTTCATAATATGTAACTCTTTCCTTTAACGTTTATGTTCTGACGTTTAGTTTCAACAATTTTGTTTATTTATCAAAGAGAGGCATGATTGTTACGTTTCCGCTGTCAGTTAGATACTGGCTTCATTTCACTGCGTCCAGGATGCATTTCCCCTCCACCATCCACCTTTACCATCCACCCTCCAAGCGACCATCTAGCATTCTGCAGTGCGGGCCCGGGTTCAGAGATATCAAGCGCAACAGCTCTTGACTCTCTATGTTTCTCAATTGCGTTATTTCAAATATAGGTAACATACGATAGAAGATTGCCTCTGTTGATCTTTATTTCTGAAAGCTATATTGATGAATGCTCAAGATGTTGAAGCCTCCCAAATATTTCAGGATATCGTGGTTTACGGCTTTCTCCATGATTTTTGATCACTGATAGCGAAGCAACTGGTCTATTGTTATTTGGAAGGGTATCTTTGTCCTCTTTGGGAAAAGGCTGAACGCAAACAATCTTCCAACAAGACCCTTTTCAGACAGGCTGAAAAGTCTGCAAAATACCCAGGGATTGTTCACACAGCGAAGTTGTATATAATGTGAAACTATGGGTGACGGTTATGAACTGAGTTGACAATATGTCTGTAGTATAGTTTTCTCTTCTTTGTCCACATTTTCACTACAATTAATATAACGCTGTTCATTATATTTCAAATTTTCATCCTATTTCGTACGTACTTTTGGTGGTGTGAACATGATTCATCCATAATGAAGATTATTCACTTTCACATGAAGTTTCATTTGAGATACATTTGGCTACGAGGTAGATCAGTTGGACCAGTCCAACTAATAGCTGAAGGAATTCTCACAAGAAATTAAATAGAAGTCAAATGTCTATATCTACGGAAACTTCTATGAATTGCTTAAAAAATACTTTACGAGGTCAGTTCGAACCAGTTCAGTCAAGTTGTATATAATGTGGAAGTATGGGTGAGGGTTGTGAACTGAGTTGACAACATGTCTGTAGTATAGTTTTCTCTTCTTTGTCCACATTTTCACTACTATTAATATAACGCTGTTCATTATATTTCAAATTTTTATCATATTTTGTACGTACTTTTGGAGGTGTGAACATGATTTATCCATAAAGAAAATTATTCACTTTCACATTAAGTTTCATTTGAGACGCATTTGGCTACAACGTAGATCAGAAATGAAATAGAAGTCAAACGATTATATCTATACGGAAACTTCTATGAAGTGGTTAAAAAATTGTGTACGAGGTCAATTAAAAAAATAAGGCGTTCTGATATGCACTTTTTGGTATGTCCTTGACCTATCTCAGCGATTGTAAACATTTTCCTGACTCAGAGTACAATCATTGTATGCCCCTGTCAACATTTCAAGTATTTTTGAACACCTTATTCAATTTTTACACAAAATTTGATGCAAATTCTCCGATCCATTTTTTCATAGCAGGAAATCACCAAACACGCAAAACACTGTCAACTTTAATGCTTCTCACTAACAAAATAAACATACTTAATAGCTGAAACTATGAACATATATTAGAGATAAGTGTACCAATAAAGAAAAAATAAAACATTCACCTTATTTTTCGAACAAACCTCGTATATCAAGTTGAATTTCATCTCAATATTTTTTTTTGGTTGATTAGCTGAACGAATTCTCATAAGAAATGAAATAGAAGTCAAACGATTATATCTATACGGAAACTTCTATGAAGTGGTTAAAAAATTGTGTACGAGGTCAATTAAAAAAATAAGGCACTTTTTGGTATGTCCTTTAGCTCTCTCAGTGATTGTAAACATTTTTCTGACTCAGAGTACAATCATTGTATGCGCCTGTCAACATTTCAAGTATTTTTGAACACCTTATTCAATTTTCACACAAAATTTGATGCAAATTCTTCGATCCATTTTTTCATAGCAGGAAATCACCAAACACGCAAAACACTGTCAACTTTAATGCCTCTCACTAACAAAATAAACATACTTAATAGCTGAAACTATGAACATATGTTCGAGATAAGTGTACCAATAAAGAAAAAATAAAACATTCACCTTATTTTTCGAACATACCTCGTATATTAAGTTGAATTTCATCTCAATATTTTTTTTTGTTTGAGATCATTTCCAGGTATCAAGAGAATAAACGAACACTTCCATGCAAATTATACTAATAATCGACCCACTTTTCTTCAACTGAAATATAACCACGGTCGATTATCTAAAAAAACAAATGAATCATTGCTTGGATGACAAACTCTCTTGCTAACCATTCGTTGCCGGAAACAGGTAAAGTCGAAGTAGGCAGCGCTCATTATAATGCAGGTAATGATACGGGCGATTAAACTACTTTCTCCGCTAATAAAGTAATCAAATTATTCTCTTTTCAATGCGAATTGACCTCTGAAAAATTTCATTCGATGGTATTTATCGCTTTTTTCTTATCAGATGAAATTTTCTCACCCAACCATTTGTTAACTTCCTGTCATAAAGTTATGAACTGATACAAAACTCAACACAATATTTTGAAAATATAAATTCAGTGAATTCGAATGATGTTACCCTTGAGAGGTGTATACAAATTGACCCCTGATATAACACTGAATCAAAAAATCATTATTCATTAATCCACCCCACTATCCCTGATCAATGGAAGAAGTTTCTTAGCCGAAACATCTCGACAGATAATATTTATCCAAACAATACGTGAGAAATCCTATCTTTATTTTTATAGAAATCTATAGCTTTGAAAGTAGTCCGACTCTGCCTCAATACCATCACTCCTAGGACTAAGTTTTTCTTAACAGTTTTATAGAGATAACGTATAAGCTAAAATACATTAAAACTCTTGTTATTGATAACAAACTATTTTATAGAATGACGTCATTTTAAAATGATAGCAATTCGGAATACTGACATTAGATGAGTCGGAAATATGAAATACTGCACATATAGTGCTATTTTTTACAGATGAAAAGTACATAGATATTATAAGTATTGAAAACATTTCTGGTAGAAATACAGTTTTATAATTTGTTTCTCCAAAATGTTTTCACAACCATTATAAAATATAAAATTGCTAGTTGAGATCTTTTGGTAGACAATTTGAAGTATATGCATTCTAAATATTTCCAAGAACCGTGACTTGACACGTTTTTCGAAATAAATGGTTGAAAAAGTATTTTTAATTTATAATGGCAGCATATCAAACAATTCTTATGCAAGCAAAAAGTAGTTCCTTTCACAAATAACTTTTTTGACTTGACAAAGTTGTCCAGCTTCAGGTACTATCAAAAAATACTGAGAAAGTTACTGTATCTTTTTCTGTTGAGAGATATACAGAAAAAACTACATTTTTGAGATTTCAGTTTTCACGGTAAGTATACTCTTTATTCACAGAAGTATTGGAAATCTGTCCACACTTTTCCGTAGCAACTTTCTCGAAAATTAATCGTTAGGTGATTCTCTGGAAATTGATAGTTTTTCATCATTCTGAATGACCAGCATATAATCCAACCTCAACTATTCAAAACCGCAACACCATCGATATCGTTAACGACCCACATCCTCAACTTTCACTAACTCGTTTCTCTACACCAACACAAATCGATCGATAACCGAAACCGCAATTTTTTGACTGAATTAGAAATGAAAAGTGGGATATGAAGACGGCTTTTCGGATCATGAATAATAAGAATGAATAAGTTGAACTCATTCTCTATACGTTTCCAGCATATCCTCTGGGATTTCCCTGATTCTTTGTTTCATGTCTTCTAAAGATGTTGGAGGAGTTTTGTACACAATCAATTTGATATGCCCCCATGAAAAAAATTAATTTTGGTCAAGTCAGGTGATCTGGGTGGCCAGACCACAGGCCCGCCCCTACCTTTCCATTTTTTATTGAAATGATCGTATTTACCGTTCCTTATAGTTTAAAAATGTGGTGGTGCACCTAATTTCCTGCTCAGGTCCCGGGTAATCAAATGGATATTTGCAACAAGGTGAAGAGCTATTTGAAATATGTTTGAAAATACGTTATTTCCGTTAACTAGCTATCGCACCCCTATGAACGACAACCCTCAGAATTCGTAACTTGTGCGAGCTCTTTTCCCTGTCATTGTGTTGAATTTTTGTCGTTATCATTCAAAGTGAAATCATTTTAAAATCATTAATTTTCATTTGTTACTTGTTTTATTTTCTCTCTCGTTTGCAGTACCAATTTGCTTACCAAGAAACGACGAAGACTTCACAGGAAGGATGGCGACCGTCACCGGTTGGGGAAGGTTGAAATATGGAGGAGGAGTACCTTCTGTTCTCCAAGAGGTGCAGGTTCCTATAATGGAGAACCCCGTATGCCAGGAAATGTTCCGAACCGCGGGCCATTCGAAAGTTATTCTGGAATCTTTCCTATGTGCGGGATATGCGAATGGGCAAAAAGACTCGTGTGAGGTAGGTATAAATAATAATGTATAATGATTATTAGGAATGAAATGACAAATAAGGTCGAATATTCAACTAGATAATTACACTTCGTCATATGTCACATTGGTATGAGGGTTTTGAACTACCTAATACAATCCGATCATTTTACAAGCGTATACTTGTTAACTTCAATGAAGTTTTGTCAATGAAGAAGCTGGAAGACAAGAACGAATAACAGTGATTCTACAATAAACATGAAACCTTTGTACGTTATGAAAATATTCACTAGTAAACCAATTTTTCACACTCCAACATTGAAGCCGTGAAAAAAATTACTTGAGACTAGAATAGATTAGGCTGTCAATGAAAAACAATTAAAAAAATTCAGAAAATTGACTGGGGCCTGATATTCATAATGACCACTATCGTGGTCAACTGAATAATTCAACCAATGAAATTTTCAGCCCATCATGTTGAAAAAAATTCACATAGCGGGTAACAACGGTGTGTGGCGTTGAATTACGAATGCTTCGTTTTTGAGCTGGGGTTTCAACAAAAGAATCTATACAGTGTGTAAAATCCAAATGGAATGAATTCATTATTTACGTCAAATGTCAATTATAATTTGACAGGTACAACCCCCAATTTTTTGGGAAATATGAGTTTGTGATATATCGTTTGAAAATTCTTTCATTATCCATTCAAAAATGTTATCGCTTTCAAGTTTATTGCAACAATTAAAAAGAAATAAATCTAAATCAAAACGTAATAAAATGTAGAATACGTAAAAGAACTATGGATGTTTACGAACTAGATGTTCAAAATGTTCACTGCGAACTTCTTGGCAAAATCCTAATCTCAAATAAAACTGTCTTTTAACATTATTCAACATATCAGCCGTGACCGACCTAATCGCAAGCGTTATTCGTTTTTTAAGTCACTCAAATCTGAAGGTTTAGTTTTGTACACATTGCTTCCTACATATCCCCTTAAAAATATAGGGATACATTTTATTTTCTTTCAGTATGTTTACTATCGATGTATGGAAAACATTGAATGTAGTGGATGCCTGTCTACTTGATCTAAGTGGGTTTTCCTGAAACGCGAACATCATATCTAATTTGAGTTCGTCATTAATTGCATTGGCGGCTGCTTTCTTTATCTGCCCCACGCGACCAAGCTTGCGAAACTGCTTAACTATTTTGCTTATTTTTCCTTGTGATATGGGCGATATAATAGGAAATTTCTCATGAAATAGGCGAGCTTCTTTTTCTTGTATTCGGTTTTCATCTCCGTAACCAAACATTTGTAAAACTGTTATTATGCATTTTCTTTGATTTAACCATTTGTCAGACTAGAAATTAACGAACTGTGAACTTGAAATACTGACAACTAATATCGTAACATACGAAATAAGTTGACAAGGCGTTTTAAACTAACGTTGCTACGAAAAACGTTCCCACATTTTTAAAGAATACCGCCTGAAAAGAACATTGCTATGGTTTTTGCTTACTTTACTATTATTAATACCTCAAAATGAAATAAGTTTTGGGTATATTGCAATAAGTTATGACTGAATTTTATCGAATTTCGGTAACTACATGATTTTAATTTTGTTTACTTTAACTGTTGTGATAAACTTGAAAGCGATAACTTTCGTAATCTTCTTTAAGCTCTCGCTATATAGGTCGACTTTGTTTAATTAAGCTTCATGGCAGATGTATACCAGGGCTGCCCGCAGACATTTTGTCGACGAGCCAGAGTTTGAGACAAAATAAAATTAAAAACAAGAAGCAGAGTAGCTTTTGAACTTTTACTGATGAAACATTTCTGTTCACTAACAATCCTTGAATCACCCGTCACACGTGACGGGTGAAGTCACCCGCGCAATCGATAATTGACGGAGACAGCTGAAACAGACATATACAGGCTGATTCACGGTGGATGGCACATTAGACGTTTCTGGTGAACCAGACAACGGATCACTTTGAAAATTCACTGGAGGGCATATTCGGACATTCTCTAGCCAACTAAAATATTTTCGACAATGCGGTGTTGCCGCTTCTATTAGAAAGCAGTAGCAACTTTGATTTTTCAAATGGAACACTCTGTATATAATATTATTTTTGGAATCTCCAACAATTGCCCG
>NW_019292418.1:37332-47871 GCF_000500325.1 Leptinotarsa decemlineata | reverse complement strand
CCTATGGGTAATAAAGAAAACCGTAAATTAATACTATTTTAATCTTTTTATTCCTCCTTTATTATAAGCATGTTATAAATAAACAAATATCTAACCATTAAATATGAAGTTTTCTCAGGAATTTAATCAAAAAAGCCTTTGAACACTTTTAGAAGAGTAAATATTGTGCGTTAATTAAAATATTTATATAGGTCTGGTGGTACGCCAATATTTCTCAAAAAGTCAATTGGTACGCAGGTGCAAAAAGGTTGGGAACCCCTGCTCTAACCTATTACCTACTCGTCTACCTAATGAATGAATCTACATGCAAAGGTCAGGAATGCATTTATTAACTATAACAAAACATTATTCGAAAGTACCGTAAATATACCTAACTTGTTTTACCTGGAAGTGAACAGATTCAATAATGGCGAATTGTTCAATTCAGTTTGATCGTTCATAAGATATTTATTTCCATACTCTCCAACAGGTTAAGTTTCAAACCGTTCTTCTGGAAATGGAGGGGCTTGAATTCATGGTTGAACTCATGTCTCTCTGTGATTAAATGAGTGGCATATGTGGAATTTATTTTTCCATACTGGAAACTATTTTTGTGGTCGTTTATGCTGACTTTGAATGGTCTTCCAGTTTGACCTATATAAAACATCGGACATAACGCACATGATAATTCATACACTCCCGATTTCTCTGGAACTTATCTTTTATCTTTGTTATTCTTAATGTAATTCACGTTATTAATACATATCAACCTAAAAATAAATGATATAATATACACGAACATGCATCAAAATAGTTGTTTATAGATTTGAAATCCACTGAGAAAAAATTAGATTGAAATAAATTCAAAACATTGAAATTATAATGAAAATAACAAAACCAAAATATTCGAGTTGGATGATACAGAAATTACGTCAAAATCATTTACCTCATGTTTCATCATTTGGAAAACAGAGATTCACTTGTATAAGATCACGATACATATTCAATAAAGTTTGGATTTACCTCTGGAGTCCCACAGGGATCAAATTTGGGTCTTTTTGTTCCATTAAATTCAACCTGGTTAGTTTCACCCCAATTCGAAATCAATTCTACATCCTCATCAAGATATGCAACCTCCCGCTGTCGAGGAAGAGGTGCATAGAAATGAAAGACCTAGGAATTACATATAGTAATACATTATAATTCAAGACTCATGTGAGAGAAATTACAAAAAATGCAAATGAAATGTTAGGGTTCATTATCAGGCAAAGAAATACGGTTGAAAACGGTTGAGTAGTTTTTGAGTGTATCGATTACAAATGAATCAAAATCTGTTCTCTTTATGAAAAAAATGTTTGATTACATTTTGAAAAAATCAATGCTCGATGTGATGTTTGGATGATTTTTTCAGGGTGACTCAGGAGGTCCTTTAGTCCTTCAGCGACCAGACGGCCGATACCAGCTAGCAGGAACAGTATCCCATGGTATCAAATGCGCAGCACCGTACCTACCAGGAGTGTATATGAGGACGCAGTACTTCAAACCATGGATAACGTCCATTACTGGAGTGACTTCTCCTTGAAAATCATTTCCATCATGATAAAATTTACAAAATGATTGAATTTTTTACTATGCTACGTGCCTTTGAAGTGGAATTCGAAAAAATAATGGTGTGAAATTATCGATCTCTCATATTTATTCGGATAAATCTGCTTTTGAACTGATAGGAATTTCGGAAATCATCAATTGAGGAAATTATGTTCATATCAGATGGATTTTTATAGGGATACTAAAGACAGTGTCATGATATTTTTCCTACTACAGCTTCATGTAGTGAGGTCAAAAATGAAAATTTATTGATTGTTACCCATAGAATGTTTCATAACAAACTTCAGCTTGTTCACGAATTCGATATAACTGGGCAGTTACTATTCATTACCTGAAATAACTTTTTTGCGCATGTTTTAAGCAGATATTTGAGTATTTTAATATTCGAATGGAAAATATTTACTTCGTTAAAAGCAGAGTCCATATTGAGATTCAGAGGTGACGAAATTGTTATATCAGGAAACCTTTTTGGTAAAAAAAATAGTACGATTAAAGCTCGTCGCCCACTTGTCCGGCACAGTACGGCCTGTCCCGTAAAAATACGGATAGGATTGGAACAATGAAAATGAATGGACAACCACTCACTTGCCCGGCACGGCACAGCCAAGAGCGTTCGCCGGACAGGATTCCAGCTCTCCGATCCTGTCCGGCAAATAACGGTACGTGCTGTGACGGACTGGCCAAATGAGCGCGTCGCTGGCCAGCGCTTGCCAGCATCAACTTGTCCAAATGTGCATGGGAAGTTTCTGTTTCTCTGTTTTGCTATTCCATCAGTTGACAGCACAGTGTCGGACGGTGCGGACGGAAAAATTGAGTTGCTTATTAAGGCAGGCTCCAAAATTTCCAAAAGTTATGAAAATTTTCCTGGAGTCATTCGGAAATACTGGAAAAATGTCTCCATGTCTTCTTTCAGATCGTTGAAAAGATGGTGAATGTTGTGGGTCCATTCCATTAATCACAAGAGGGCAAATCTGGGAGAGTTTTTTCATCTTTTCAACGATCTGAAAGAAGACGAGGAGGAATTTTTCCAGTAGTTCTGAATGACTCGAGGCAAATTTTCAAACTTCTGGATATTCTAGAGCCTGCCTTCACAAGTAACTCAATTTTTCCTCGTCCATTTTCATAGGTACCGTATGAAACAGAGAGACGGAAATTTCCCAGGAATGTTTGGACAAGTTGATGCTGGCAAGCGCCGACCGGCGACGCGCTCACTTGGCCAGTCCGTCACAGCACGTACCGTTATTTGCCGGATAGGATCGGAGAGCTGGAATCCTTTCCGGCGGCTGACGCTCTTGACTGTGCTGTGTCAGGCTAGTGGACGGGACGTGCTGTGCTGTGCTGTGCCGGAGAAATGGGAGACAAGCTTTATCAACTCCAAACAGAAGAGAATTAAAAAAAAAGACATAACAAGACTAATTTGATTGCCTTGTTTGTTTGCTGTTATTACATTTATTTCGAATCAATAAATAGAAGTTTGTGTCACAAACAAAATTCAAAATAACATACAATTGACAGCATGCCTATCCGTCACTAACCTACACAAGTATTCTGGCAAATACCTATCAAAAAAACACTTCATTTACTGGGGCTAATACCATGACAGACATTGCATATCCAAAAAATATTTGGGTCAGGATGTTCAACTAAATTATCAGGAAAGACAGTTTCGATCATTCTCAATTTCATCGAATGTATTTGCATTTATGGAATAATTGAGTGGAAATTAGAATGGCATAATAAAATCAGTACGATTTAATACATGCGAGATATAGTAGGGCGTAGTCAAATATCTCTTTCAAGTTGAATGGGCCGTGTTCTAAATTTCGCCTAATTGACACTGAATTAATAAAGTTGGCTGATACTTGATGAAAATCTATGGTAAACTTTCTGACAAGCAATTTATTATAAGAGGAATTTATTTTTTAGGTTATATTGAAACTCATAATAATAATAATCGGCTTTATTCATCGAATGATTACAAATTAAATACAGTGTAACAATCGATGAAAGGCGAAGTTCACCTTGTGCTGTTTTTCAACTTAACCTAGAAACTTAGCACTATATTCTTTCCGTAGTTTAGAATATACAACCTGTATTCTCTAATCATCTTCTGAACTGTCTGAATTTGATTTATTTATTTTTCAAAAAGTTGTTGAGACGCAGGAATGACTCACTAACATTTTCGTTCATTTGAGTGGATAAAAAAACTTTTCACAGGACTTGCAGTGGTCCTATTCATTGTAGGCTCATTGTTTTTCCAATTAAATTGATGGATGTAGCCGTTACTACGTGGTGGGAATTCATAATAAAGAAAAGAGAAATTAAACTTTCTATGTTTTTTACCACTTTTATTTGTAACTAACGTTACTGCAGTTTCGTCCTATACGGACATTTTCATTTTTCTTTTCTTCATTATGAACATACAAGTTTTATTACGAAGCAAATCACTCTGAAAAGTAGCATATTAATCTCAAGATGAAAAAATAACCTTTGTTTTCCTTCAAATTCGATCTGGGAAGTACTCTAATATTAAACTGACTTCTAGTTAGGTCTTATCTTTTCTTAATTCTATACCTGTTTCTTCAATGAATGAGTACCTAAATTTCAAGTATTGTTCTGCCC
Source organism: Leptinotarsa decemlineata (assembly GCF_000500325.1). Classification (NCBI taxonomy): domain Eukaryota; kingdom Metazoa; phylum Arthropoda; class Insecta; order Coleoptera; family Chrysomelidae; genus Leptinotarsa; species Leptinotarsa decemlineata. The sequence goes on along the minus strand of NW_019292418.1, from coordinate 43,662 downwards.
ATTCTCTCAATGGATAAAGGATATTACAATTGAATCAATAAACTTCATACAATTCAACTATTCCATGTCATTCACTGTCATTTGAATAAAATCATATCTCCTAAATAATGGTTTCAGTCCAAACTTTAATTATAGTTTCTGATTATTTCAAAATGAATGTTAATTCATTTAGAGTGGTTAAATAAATGTCAATGATTTGGTTTCTCTTTCATGATGCAGATTGCTGTATAATTAAAAAAATTGATTAATATTTTTCCTGTTTCTACAACATTATGGAAGTTTATAGTTCATTCTTGCTCAATACTTGATATAAGTCCGTTTCTTTCCTGAAATTTAGTTTCTCCGCCACAGTGTTTGCCTCAAATTCACCCCCACGAATATACAAGGTGTTCAACATAATTTTTTTTATCATTATGTAAAGTTTTGTGCCATTATTTGAAATTTTTACTTTAATTACTTGAAAAATGTAAGATTCCATGTTGCATCAACAACAAATGCTCATTGAAATATAAAAGTAATACTTCAAAACACATATTACAATACACTATTTTGGGAAAAACAAGGACAATGTAATAAAAACGGTAATGGAAAGATTATAGTCACAAGGATTTTCCAGTACACAAGCAAAAGAAGATGCTAATAGGTACAAAATTAAGACCTCCATAGTATTTGCCAGATATTCTAATAAAACTGGCATAGTTGTGTGGTCAAGATATTGATATTTTCATACTTTTGAATCAATTGAATTCAAAAAATCATGACATTTATTTTCTGGATGGAAATGTGACAAATTTATTTGTTATTGTTTCAAATATGAATCCTTTAAAAATATATCTGCATTTCTGAATTGTTTTTCTAGTTGCAATAAAATATCTGGATTTGCCGGAACAAAAGACATAATAAATTCATCATTGAATAATAAAAATGTATCAAATTTTACCATCTTTTGTGAGGAATCTATAAACAAAAAAGATATAAAAAATGCATTACAATCAAATCTATTTATGAATGTGAAAATGACAAAATAACACTAAATCAATTAAAATTTCGAAAAAGTCCATTAGCAAAAAGTAAATTATCTTTCATGATCATTGTCTTCGCAGACGATGATGATGAAAGCAACCGGTTTTATTGTCCAATATAATTGAAATTTCAGCTATTCAATCTATTTTTATGTATTCTTTCATATATTTCGAATCATATTGAAAAATGGAAGTGCGAACTAATGAAATTCATTATTGAAAAGTTTCAATTACATAGGCGAGCAGCTCGGCTTTGAAAATATCTACCGCGGCAGTAGACGAAACGTGAGGCATAAAAACGTGCATACCACGGCCAGAAAACGCGGAAAAAAACCTTCATACAGTTATTTGCGGCCGTGAAGGTCTACATTCTTCGATTAAACCAGGTAGTTTATTGCAGTTGATAAGCCNCCCCTTCACCAAGAGAAGAAAATTTGACGATCTAACGCCACTTTTTCTTAATGTTGCGGTCATTTCATTTGGAATGAAGGTGTAATATCTTGGCATTGTCCTTGATAAAAGACTCACGTGGAACGCTCACTTGAAAAAAGTTTTACACAAAGCCAGAGTGTCTCTATGGACATGTCGAAGGATTTGTGGTAAACCTTGAAGTTTAGGTCCCAAACAAATCCATTGGATTCATGTGATGATTGTCAGACCAATGATCACTTATCAATAAGGTTTTACAGAAAATGGCCCAAGCGAAGCTCTCTGGCTTACAGAGACAGGCTTGTCTAGCTATCAGTGGTGCCATCAGTACCAAACCGTCAGCGGCCATGGAGATCCTTCTCAATCTACCCTCTCTTCACATTTTTTCGGAAAGAGAGGTTATATGGACTGCATAAAGGTTTGTGTACATTGCCAATTGCACTAATCAATTCAATGCAGAGTGCAACAGACTGTTGGTTGACATTGGAAGTCACATCATTCTGGAAATGACCTCTGACTTTATGCCCCGAACTGTCAACTACAAACTGCCTTATAAAGTACTATTCCCGAGTAGAGAGGACTGGATCCTTCGAGAGAAGGAAATATTAGGAGCAGATAGTTGTTGCTTCACAAATGGATTGAAAACACCTTCCGGTTCTGGTGCAGGTGTTTTCAGTCGCAGACCCAGAACAGAGTTATTTACCTGCCTAGGAACTTATGCGACTGTATTTCAAGCTGAAATTTACGCTATTGAATTGTGTGCGGAGAGATTGGGTGAATCCAACCTCACTCATCAGTCAGGTATTGAGTTTTTTCCTCATATCTGGACGCCAAATCTAATAGGAATAACCAAGTACACCTATGAGGATTTCGCAAACGTAGTCAAAAAACTCGCTCAAATTTTAGTGAAGAGTGAATTCTGTGAACAACATAAAATCGTTGAAATAAAGTACTCTTCTCCTAAATATAACAAAATCAGCTTGCACCATGAGTTAAATGAAGGAAACATGAGAACGATTGCTGCTACCCGACGTTGGTTTCGCAAAAGTCCACTTTTTTGAATTGTATACTTGCATTTTTGTTGTTTCATGGAATTTTTCGATACCTCCGTTATTTGTGTTATTTTTTAACACAAGGATAAATTGTTGTTTATTACAAGCATTCAGTTGAATACTAGCTTTTCCACAAACTCTTCACACCCAGCCGTCCCTGTGTGTACTAGGTCAGAACGATTGGTCAAGATTCCTGATCGATATATGAGTTAGCTGTTTTGTAACTCAACATTGCAAAATGTGGGAGAATGTTGGAGTTCGAGAGTTGCACCCTCCTCCTTCCCCCACTCCACCTTCAACAGAAAGGGCACTTCCTGCGGTGGGCGCCAAGAGCTCCGTCTTGAATAAAGGCAAGAAACCGGCTGTCCCTGCAGGTTTTTCATAATCAATTGATTAATTAATGAAGAAAAGAGAAATGAAAACTTCTATGTCTTTTACCACTTTCATTTTCAACCGCGTAAGCGGTTCAAGGCAGTACTGATGGATGGAGCACTGATGAGCAGTGTGGCATTTTGTCAAAATAATGGATGGATGGTCACCAACACCTTCCTAAAATGGTTGGAACATTTTGTGCAGCATATGAAACCGTCATGTGACAATCGAATCCTTGTAATTTTGAATGGACATAGCAGTCATAAGGGGCTGGAAATCCTGGAGTATACAAAACAAAATAACATTTTTTTCATTTTGCCTTCCTGCACAGGAGTTCAAAAATAGCTTAAAGATAACCCAAGGCGTAATGTTATTCACTTCCAAGTGACAAAACTTTTCAACAACGCATATCTAAAATATGCTGCTCCTTCAAATGTCATAAACTTCTTAAGGAAAAGTCCTTCGGCCAACTTTGAAGATAGGGAATTTGCAGCAGCGTTATGACAACCGACCAGAATGGGCAAATTGAAATTGCTGCAGCAATTCAACAACAAAGAGATGAACCCAGACCATCCAATTCGGGCAAAAAAACTAACAAACCAAACAAAAGTCAAAGTGAACCCAAAAACGACGAAGTTCATCACCAAAAACATTACCAGAAACTCGTGAGTTGGGCTATCTAGGTGACGGATGAAGAATAATGAAAATTTACCCTGGAAAGGACAAGATTGCCAGAGTAGCTCGAATCAAATCAGCTACAGGTGAATTAATACGCCCGTTTCAACGAATCTACCCACTAGAAATTTCAAAGTCTAATGGAGAACCAGAAATACTAGGCAAACTCGTAAAACTACCCATTTCAAATTCCAAAGTAACTCCGTATAAAGACAAAACAACCAAAGAAGATCATCCAAATCAGGAAAGCAAACAATCTTCAACTACAGGAGAAGAAATAGTTCCAGAGAGAGCCGTCCCTGTGTGTACTAGGTCAGAACGATTGGTCAAGATTCCTGATCGATATATGAGTTAGCTGTTTTGAAACTCAACATTACGAAATGTGGGAGAATGTTGGAGTTCGAGAGTTGCACCCTCCTCCCTCCCCCACTCCACCTTCAACAGAAAGGGCACTTCCTGCGGTGGGCGCCAAGAGCTCCGTCTTGAATAAAGGCAAGAAACCGGCTGTCCCTGCAGGAAAGCTCCCTCACTTGTGCACCTCCACGAAGGGAACCCCAAGAAGGTTGAAGAAGCCGCGCAACGACAGTAATGTCGCTGCACCTTCCAAAACCTTCGCGGAGGCCACCGTGAGACACCTCAAGGTTGCCAAAGAGAGTGTGTGTTCGGCAAGTCTTGGCCTAAATCTGCCAATAATAAAGGAGATGTCTCCTAGTGATCTGTCTACCTTCCTGGAAAGGACAAGATGGACGATGACCTAGGAGGACAACTCCTCGGAAAGATGTACAATGGGTCACATGTGGCCTGAGTGCTGAGGGTCTACACTCACCCTCCCTACTCTACAGATACAGATACATTACCAGAGAACAAATAGAAGAATTGTCCCCTATTTCAAAGGCACCGAAAAAGACCGACACAAATAAAAGAAAGCGTGGAAAAATAGGTGTTTTTAACTTCACTCCTGATGTTGAGGAGCTGAAAGAAAAGAAGGCGGAAGCTTTGGAGAAAATCCGCAGAAAAACCGCTAACGCAGCCAAGAGCAAAATAAACAACTGGAAAATTATAGCGACAATGGAGGTGTTGAGGAAGTCTCTGATGACAACTCAGAGGCCGCATGTTTATATTGCATATTTTTGAATAAAATGCCAAAAAATGCAAAAATTGGTACCACTCCGAATGTGCCAGGGTCTCTAGAATAGTAAAAATGCTTACTTGCGATGTTTGCAAATAGCGACACAAAACTTTACAGTATGGAAGAAATATATTCTAAGCAAATGAACTTCAAACGTTCAAGGCAGTCTCGATATACCTACACAGTAGGTTTAATGGACTGACGCCTATCAGAAAACAACTAAAGTTCATGATATTCACAATTGAAAATCGGTGGAAGTCATCTTGAATTCATTCAAGTCGGAGCCTGGCTCCCTTACCCTTTGAACTGATATTTGCCAGAAGGAGGGGTCGTCTACAGTATAATCCATAGCTTTCCTAACTAATGGATTGAAAATCGGGATTCTTTCAGATTATTTCATTCATCTTCCAAAGTTGGAGCGAACATCACAAAATGTCACTCCATCTAGTGGACGAGGTACTAACCAATTGCATATCCGTAATTTGCCCAATTCCTCTGAATGAGGAAGAAAAACTTTCTTATTAGTCAGTGGGTTATGCTTGAAGACTGGCAGTAAACAAATCTAAAGCAAATGAACTTCGAACGTTCAAGTCAGTCTTGATATACCTACACAGTAGGTTTAATGGACTGACGCCTATCAGAAAACAACTACTCCCCTCCCCTACTACTCTCATTTGCTTTTGATTTGTTTACTGCCAGGCTTCGAGCATAGCCCACTGACTAATGAGAAAGAAATATATTCATTTAATAATGGGAGACACGTTTTAATTTGTAATAAATATTACTTATTTCCTGAATTTTGTTTTTTTATCCATTCAAAAGAATCCGTCATAAGAACTAGTGCCTATGATAGCCCCCATGAAGTTAAAAAAAAACTTGGTAAAGAAGAAGTGTTTGAGAACTTCAATGCTATCTTACAAGGGTCCCTACACTAGCTTTCTTTTGAGTCAATTTGTTTTCTTGAGATACAATAATCATCAAAATTATAACCAATTACAGTTAGGGGGCCATCATAGGACACTTTTCCCTACTTTTATACAAACATTGAATTAAACGAAAGAACAAATACTTTTGGAACAATAACTTTTATGTGAGCTTTCAATTATACAAACAATATTTTTCCTATTCAGTTTGTATTCCAAACATTCGTTATGGAGTTAAGTGAGATATCAATTTAAGAAATAACTTTGTTCTACGAATATGACGCCGATGCAACTGCGTATGTGGGTGTTTGAAACCGTCATCAATAATGAATTGCCATTGCGGTGTTGCATGATAAGAACCAGTTAATCACATTCTATTGTCAGCAGAAATAACCTAATTCGAAAGGGTTTATTCCACTAGCCATACAGGATGTTTGGAAGTTTTTCATCAATAAGTAGATATATCTTTTGCATCATAGCGTCATAGGTTTGAAACAAAGTAATCAAGCACGAATCACATCATACCATCTTGAGGGAAAGGAGCTTATCCAGCATCGCTGATGCCATTTTATGCTGATGTTACTGAATCGACCTGAAGACTGAACTCCATTTATAAATTAGTCAGTTGCTAGATGTCATACAGTAAACATCTCTGTAATTTCAAATTTTCTCAGTTTGTAATTAAAATATATTTTTTAAAAAGTGACTTTGCGTGTACGTTGATATAT
>NW_019292418.1:25137-37078 GCF_000500325.1 Leptinotarsa decemlineata | reverse complement strand
TATATCTTCTATTAATTATCTGCGAGCGCTTTCGACAGCTGGTCGTACTGTCATCTTCTAGGCACTCCTCAAACTGAACTTGTCATCCTGTCGTCTGCCTCTTTATACAGTCCAAACATCTCAACTCAAATATTTCAGGTACTTTAGGTAAATTTGACTGTATTTGTACTGCATCAGGTACTATTCTTTGTCAGTGTCGTTGCTTTTCGAGTTTGAAAGCCGTGGGTTTTTGGAATTTCTTCCTGACGTTTCGCTGGCGCGAGTGGCTAGCTTCTTCAGAGGTTCAACCATCATGGCTTGCTGTCCGATGACTACCCTTTTAGGCTTCGTAAAGCGTATTTATGCCTTGACAGGTAATCAGTTGTATTTGTACCTGAATTTGCACCTGTATTCGTACCTGCTCTTGAACCTGGAACATCAATAATCTTGCTGCCTGTTGTCCTGTTCGTTATTCTCGAATTCTTCAAAATGGGGTTCCATTTTGAAGAATTATCCGTGTGTTTGTGGATCTCTATTGCCTCCCGTACCAGTTGGCTATGGTATCCCTGGTTGGGGGCAATTAGTTCTGTGTTCTCTAGCAAAATTCTGTGGTCTCCTTCACTCAGTGCGTGTTCTGCTACAGCTGACTTGTCTGTTTGGCCTAGTCTGCAGTTCCTTTTAGGCTCTTTTAGTCTTGTTCCCATTGATCGTTTGGTGGTTCCGATATATACCTTTCCACAAGTGCACGGAATGCGATTGACCCCTGCTGCTGATAATGGGTCTCTTTTGTCTTTAGCCGACCTGAGGCTTTGTTGTATCTTCCTCGTGGGTGTGAAGACTGCTTCGATGTCGTGTTTGCCCAATAGTTTTCCAATTCTATCCGTGACCCTAGGGACCGTTTGTCCCGTTTCGATGTCGTGTTTGCCCAATAGTTTTCCAATTCTATCCGTGACCCTAGGGACCGTTTGTCCCTAGAGTGTTCTTAATAATCATTTCCGGACTTTTTCGATAGTTTCAGATTATAAAAAGGTCCTTGGATTCCAAATGACACAACCATATTCCAGCTTAGAACGAACAATGGAGTTAAAGAAGCTTTATAACTTCTATTTATTATATGCGAGCGCTTTCGATAGCTGGCTGTGCTGCCATCTTCAAGGCTCTACTCAAACTGAACGTTTCATCCTCTTGTTTGTTCTTTTATGCGGTCAGAACATCTCAGTGCAGGTACTTCAGGTACTGTAGGTGTTTACCTGTATTTGGGTTACAAGTTGGGTCACACAAAATAAGAAGAAATAATTTTCTAAAATTACTCATTATTTTTGTATGAACAAAAACTAATTTTAAACGAATGGCGCAGAAAATTTTCTGTTCAACTGAATATCTCCATTCAATAAGAAAACGTTTTGCTTTGATTTTTTCAAATCTATTTACATGTCAAAAAAATTTCAACAATACGTCTATTATTCATTTCTTGTAACTATAAAAACTATAATAAACAAAATGATGAATCCTTTCAAATTTCCATAACGTGATCTCATTGAGTACACTGATAAAAAGAGTTTCATGAAGTGGAACATTTTTAGATGAATAATTAGCCAGACTCTTCAATAATCCACATTGAAACTTTTTTTCAACGATAATCAATTTTTATAGTATTCAGAATACCGCCTATGATATTTGTATTGAAAGTAAGTTTTATTTTGTGAAATTCCCCAACTCGCTACCATCGTTTCGCAAACTTTTTCACTCAGAAAATAGAAAATTACTTTTTACACTCATATCATAATTAGCTATACTTTCACGGTGCTGCTATTCACCTATTAACATGAAAATCGAATCATAAATAGTAATTCTTGAGCATTCAAAGTGTCTGGAATTGATTTCCTTTACCAGCTCGTACACATAAACGACAATTTTGGATTAGACTGAGCTAGCCACTATTTTCTGCTGATGCCTCCCATTCATGCAAAAAAAGATCGATGAGACGTGTCGAATAGACAAGTATATTCACAGCGTTTCCAAATGGGATGACTAGACATTACAGAAATAAAAAGTTAATGGAATGGATGAAACAGCAGGTACAGTACGTCATGCAAACGCTCACATCTACATTTTCAGTTTAAAGGTGGAGTTTATTATTTCAGGNTGGATCGTTTGGTGGTTCCGATATATACCTTTCCACAAGTGCACGGAATGCGATAGACCCCTGCTGCTGATAATGGGTCTCTTTTGTCTTTAGTCGACCTGAGGCTTTGTTGTATCTTCCTCGTGGGTTTGAAGACTGTTTCGATGTCGTGTTTGCCCAATAGTTTTCCAATTCTATCCGTGACCCTAGGGACCGTTTGTCCCTAGAGTGTTCTTAATAATCATTTCCGGACTTTTTCGATAGTTTCAGATTATAAAAAGGTCCTTGGATTCCAAATGACACAACCATATTCCAGCTTAGAACGAACAATGGAGTTAAAGAAGCTTTATAACTTCTATTTATCATATGCGAGCGCTTTCGATAGCTGGCTGTGTTGTCATCTTCAAGGCTCTACTCAAACTGAACTTTTCATCCTCTTGTTTGTTCTTTCATGCGATCAGAACGTCTTAGTGCAGGTACTTCAGGTACTGTAGGTGTTTACCTGTATTTGGGTTACAAGTTGGGTCACACAAAACAATACACATTCTTAGAAACAATGAACCTAGACGAAGTTCAACACATGTAACCCAAATTCAGGTAAACTTACCTACAGTACCTGAAGTACCTGCACTAAGGCATTCGGATTGTGTTTCCGGATCTGAAGCGGGTTTTGATGTTGAACTTTGACCCATTTCTTCTTGTATTTTATTTTATTCAGCTATTTATTTTAATTTTATTGAATCTTTCAGGAGGTGAAAAACTTGTTGCGGAAGCTGTCGTGTAGTCGAATACTTGTTGCGGAAGCTATTATACAGTAAAAAACTTGTTGAAGAAGCTATCGTATAGTCAAACGCTTATTACGTGAGCTATTGTATAGTGAAAAATTTGTTGATTTTGTTGCTGAAGCTATTGTATAGTGAAATGTTTATTGCGATACAGTGAAATTCTCACATCGAAGTGTTATTTGAATACATTATGGATATTCATCAATTATCCGTTGATTCCATCACATGTCCCAAAATTCGTTTGTTCTACACACTCCCACTCCAAACTTCTCCTCTGGCAGGACTTTTACCTTCCACAACATTGAAGAGCATTCACCAATCTCTATAAAGTTGACGCTCCGTCAATCTCATCGTGTACAATATTTATCATCAAGACGCCAATTTAGAGCCAATGCCGCCTACGCAACGCTTTATCCTTTTCCGCTCCTAGTCGATCCTGGCCGACTTCCTCCGACCCCGGAGCATATAACTACATGTTGGTATGGATCGAGAAATTGCAGTTTCGCACGGAATCAGGCCTCTTTGGTTAGTCTGGAAGTGAGTGTCTTTGCTTGAGCTTTGTTGTGTGTTACTGGGGTTGGATTTTATCAAAAGGTGAGTTGTTTCAATTGTTTTTACAACGAACAGGTTTTTTTTTCTTGCAAAAATTTGAGTACCGCCAAGAGGGCATGCTCGATAGCTCCAGTAAATGGATTTGGAATGGCAAACAACAGACAAGGCAATCGAAAAACAATTAATTTCACTTCGGACAATATAATGAAATGTTATTTAGAAAAGTTGTTGAAATTTGTTTAAAAATTGATCATGTTCAATAACCAAAACAAATCACTTGGGTCCCAAAACATTTGTAAAGTGTACATGCACATATATACATATATTCTAAATTAAAAACTTTTGTTCAACATGACAAAAATTTTCCACATAATGATATATGTACATGAAGTATAAAATATGAACTGAAGTGAAATATGTTGAGAAAAATCTTAACAAAACATCACAGCTTTGCCTCAAAACATCACTGCTTAAATGAACAGGACGTCAATTACTTTGAAATATTCTTGAAATGTCATGTTATCCAAATGGTGTTCCAAACCATTTCACTAAAAGTTCGAGTGATTATTACCATTTGTCAAAAAAAAATACTTAATTTGTTATTTGATATATCACACTGAAATGTTGGTTCCTTGTAACAAAATTTTGAATTATCATCCAACCACAATCCAAAATGTTTGGTGAATAATATAAGACCAACTGTTGTTAAAGATCATATCTATACAGATTCTGTTGGTGAAAACCATGTTGTTTCTTTATTTCACTTTATTTCACTTGCAAGCATGGCATTTTATAGGAATACTTATCGAAAAGGATTTCTATTGAAACCGTTTATCCATGAATTCATTTCCTGTTTTCTCCTGTGCATATATTTTTCATGCTCTTTATTATTTATTCGTTGGAATGGTAAACTTTTTCAGTTAGCAGTAATAATAATTACAATGAAATATCTATTGCTCATCAAAATATTAAACAANGTCGAGTGTCAATAGGTGTGAGCTACAATAAACCCTTGCGGGTTGCGGCGGAGGGTCGAATAGACCCACTCACTTTAGACCTAACCTAACCTCATAGTGAAAATCATGTATTAATGAGTTTCAATATGAATTTTCATCATCAGCCTGTTCTATTCGATTATTTGTATTATGTTATTTGGTATTTGTATTCAGTAGCTTCATTGCTTTATTATAATTATGATAGATAATTTCGTTTTCAGGAAACACTTTTGAAATTGTACATTAATCGAAATTCATATGAGTAACTGCTTGACCAATGTCTGTTAATTCGAAAGATGAATACTCTATAGACATAATATTTACCAGTGTTCTGCTTCTTTAAGAATGTGGCAGTAGGAAGGATTTGGAAAAGTGAAAGAAATTTGAATCAATTCAGTAAAATGAATCAAAATAATTTCGAATATGGAGTTATTCCTCAGAAAAATATATTTCTATTCTTTGTCCGATCCATTGAATCGATTTGTTTATCTAGTCCAGATATAAAAGGAGTAGATTCCAGTTTTTCAATGCTGTAGATCTGTTCATCATTGCTCCTGTTATTCCCAAACAAGTGTTTGCTTCCTGTATAGTTTCTCAATAGCGGTCGTTCGTTACAAATCAAAGACTCATTTGATTCAAAGGGTTTAACCTGCATCCAACAACCCATGTCTAATCTCAACCTACATATAAAAAATAACATGAATATTCAAACTTGACGGGCCACATATATTCGGTCAGCAATGTTTTCATTTTTTTATTTTGATACTTTCATAACTAACATATCTTTACAGTTTCAACCGTTCAGCATGTTTAGCTTGTTAATGAGAGCATAAAAGTTGGAAGAGTTTTTCGTGTTTGGTGATTTTCAGCTATTTTTGTGTTAAAAATGGAATTGAGTGCTCAAAAACACTTGAATCGTTGACAGTAGCATACGGTGATTGTACTCTGGATCAGAAAAATATTTAGAAGTGGTACAACCTTTTCACAGAAGCACATCAACAACTGATGGAAATGTTGAGGAAATCTAGAAAATTGTTATGGAGACTCATCGACTCACTATTTGAAGAAGTGGCTGAGGCTGTCGACGTATCGGTTGGCTCATGACATGCAATTTTTTTGAAAATTTTGGGCATGAAGCATATGGAAGCGAAGTTCGTTCCAAAATTGTTGAATTCTGACCAAAAAAAACGTCGCATGAGCATCGTTGAGGAACTGTTGAATGACGTCATCGGCGATCTAGATTTGCTAAAAAGCATCATAACTGATGGAGAATCATGGATATATGGTTATGATATCGAAACCAAAGTTCAATCATCCCAATGGAAGAACTCTTAAGAGCCAAGTGCAAGAAAGCACGCCTAGTTCGATCAAATGTCAAGGTTTTCTTCGAGTACCGTGGTGAAGTGTATCTGGGGTTTTTTCCACATGATCGCACGGTTGATGAAGGGTATTATCTTGAAGTTATGCGTTGCTTGCGAGAAACAATACGGAAAAAACGTCCTGTATTGTGGAAAAACAATTCGTGGCTTTTGTATCACAATAATACACCTGCACACTTGTCATTGCTTGTTCGTAATTTTTTGGCCAGAAGTAACACTGTAATCATGTCTCAGCCACCATATTCACCAGGTTTGATCCCCTGAGACTTTTTCCTGGTTTTGAAATCGAAGAGACATATGGAAGGACGGTGTTTTGCGAGGATTGAGGAGATGAAAACCGATTCACTGAGAGAGCTCAAGGTCATGCCAAGTGCATATCAGAATTGCTTAGAGGATTAAAGAAAACACTGGCGTAAGTGTATTTTATCTGTGGGGTAGTACTTCGAAGGGAACAAAATAGAAATTCATGAAAAAATTAATATTTTTTGAGAAAAATTAAAATTATTTTTTTTTTGTTAAGACCTTGTATAGAGCTTTTGAAATGCTAACAATACGCACTGTGAAATAACATAAATTGACAGGAGAATTACATTGCTAAATGAAGAAACTCACGCTGAAATAACAGAATTTGAATAATTTCAACAGAGAGCGTATATCATGGAGTCTACCCAACTCCAGCTTATCCTCGACGCCTGGATGATTAATTCTGAGGAGAATATTTGAAAGCCCCTACTTGTTTTTATAAGTATATTCTGCTTTTATGGTGTTCACACATGAAACCGTTTCCGTTGATATAACTGACCGTTATCCATATTGATCTCGATGCAGTGCTTTGCTGGCCAATAATATGCCACTAATATACCTATTTCGTTGCTGATTTTTTCACTCATATTGGTGATCTTTCTGTCAAATTTTACTGTCAGGTATAGTTGGGTAAGAACTGCTAGGGTCGAGTGAAAACTGGTTTGTTTCATAACGTTACTAACTATATCCTCAGGTTTCCAAGTCTAGCCAAGTCCAATCTATTTTTTCCGAGTACGAATAACTACATATGTTGAATGAAAAATGCCGGACTTGAGGCCCTGATCCTGCATTGAATATTTTGGAATTAAGGTGTCCCTAATCAGTCTATATTCCATTCTGGAAACAAACTTGGTCTAGAAGGACAAGTTTCGGCTCATCTGCAGCATTACCGGATTAATGCCGTTTGACTTCGTCGACTTATATGACTGAGATGGGATGCGATGATGATCTACCAGTACTCTGGCTACGACGTTTCATTCCTGTCGAATAAGCCCTTCAGATCATACAGAGGGAGTTATCCAACGACGAAAACCTGAAAAATAGAATGAAATCACCTATAGAGGTAATGATGAAATTACTATTTGCTATTTTCAACTGAAGGACGAATTATTTACACAAGATGAGGGACTGCCAATGGGAACGCCACTTTCACCAGTTATACTCAACATATATATGTATGGAGTGGTTGGAAACTCTGGCTATTAAAAAATTCCACAAGAAGCCCTGAGTTTGGTGGAGGAATGTTGACGAAACCTCCATAGTATGAAACCATGGAAATACAGAACTAGACAACTTTCTCAAGCACATCAACAGCGTAATGCCTCTCATCACCTCCACAATGGAGAAGAAAGTCCACAGCGTATTGTCATTCTTAAACGAATTGGTGGAGAGAATTGATACTAAGTGGAAAACATCTGTATACCGAACCCACTCAACACGGAACAGTATCTAAATCACGAATCCAACCACTATCAATCTACCAAATGAGGAATCATTAAGACTCTAGTGACCGTGCTTTCGGGCTCTATAATACAAAGGAAGCTCTATGGGAGAAATTAGGCTTCATCAAAAAATATCTTTAGCGAAATGGTGATTCCAAAGTAATGGTGGCACAGACTTTGGCTAGAAGACAGCAAGAGCTTTGAAATGAAGAGAAGCCGTCACAACCAGTGCTTGTTCTTCCCCACGTTAGAGAATTGTCGGAACGGATAAGAAGACTTGGGTCCAAATACAATATCAGAACCTGCCTCAGATCCGGAAACACGTTCCGTAGCAGCCTTACGAAAACCTGGCCACCAAACGCAAATTGCGATTCCAAGAATTGCACTTACCGGATCTGTATCTGTGGAGTAGGGAGGGTGAGTGTAGGCCCACAGAAATTAGGCTACATGTGAACCATTGTAAATCCTCCCAAGGAGTTGTCCTCCAAGGTCATCGTCCATCTTGTCCTTTCCAGGAAAGTGGACATATCTCTGGGAGATATCTCCTGTATATCGGCAGGTTTACGCCAAGACTCGCGGAACACACACTCTCTTATTGACGATAACTCCGGACATTCGCATAGGACATGCCTGACAGTTTCATCTACCTGTTTTCACATCCTGCATAGAGGTGTGTCCAATAGCCCCATATTGTGGAGGTGTTTCCTTAGTTGACAGTAGACAGTCGGAAATCCTACTGTTAAGTGTAGATTTTACCTAGTTATCGCCAGATATTTCTTCAGCGCCAGCTTTCCAGGATCCTGGTAAAATTGCATCCTGACATTTGGGGAGTAAGCATGGGTGTGACGTTTGGCTAGTTCCGCAATTGTCAAAGTCATCAGGCCGTAGGTACCACTGGATCCTGAAATTCTTAGTCCAGCCGCTTCCTCTGCTAAAGAGTCGGGAATGCGAATACCTTCACTACTGACGTGCCTTTCAATCCACCTCAGAATAATGGTATTATCTACCGAGGCTTTGGCTAAATCTTGGTGGTGCATTTACCGGATACCCTGTGAGTGCTGCAAATCCTATATCGGTGAAACTAAGAGGCAATTGAAAGACCGCATTGCAGACCACAAGGATAACACACAGCGGGGAGAAACCAGCAAATCGGGAATAGCAGAGCATGTTTGGACTCATCAACATAATATCAAGTGGTCCCAAGCTGAGATCATCCACAAGGGGAAAGGAACACTGGTTTGGGAGAAAGTTCAAAAAAGCTGCATATATGTTGTCCAACGACGCGATTTTCAATTCTTTTATTTTGAAGTCGTTTCCGTTTTTCATCTTGATTATTTTATTCGTTTTATTATATTTTCATTTCAGGTTTCATTTCCCAATCAATATTTCAGCTTTTCATTCTGATTTTATTCGTTCTTTCATATATTTTGAATCATAGTTGAATCATATAAGACGATGGAAGTTCGAACTAATGAAATTCAATCTCCTACCTATTGAATTTCACAAAAATTCTTATAGTCATAACTTCTTCTGTTTTTTGAGTACTTAAATTAAGTGAAACCAATGCTCAAGATGGCGAAGCAATCAAAGTGGATCAGTGGATCTGTGAAATAAACAAGCATACCACAGCGATAATCCTTATTTCTCACCCAAGCAGAAAAGCACATGATACGTGAATTATGCAGTAACAAACCTTCAATTAGTCCGCTTGGGAAAATTAATGAGTTCTTATTGCGCAAGAACGCAACATACATCAAAGCATTGACTTTCTTTGACTAAAATTATAATTACTCCCATGTTCGTTCATTCACGACATAATATGGAGTAATGTGTCACTTTGAGAAAAGGAAACCGACTGAAAATGAGGAGCTATATTATTCCACAAGGACTAACATAAATGAAGTGCTTTTTCTTTGAAATTTCAAGAAGAAACAAACCTTGGAGTATATGAGCAGTTACGTGGTTTGAAATGAAAGTACAGCTTGGTAAATCAAGATTTGCCTTTGAAAATTGATCAGCCGGCGGAGTAGGGCGAGTGCTCATTAACATCGAGGAACTCGTGTAGTTGATATCGTGTTAGTACAGTAAATGAAGAAATTACTCTGTGTGCAGAATTGTGAGTGTTTTGTTGTCTTTGAAAATGCTTTCGAGCAGTAAACTGAAAAACAAGGTTCTCAGTGGACAAAGCAGATGAATTGTGAAAAACTCATAGATATATATGCGAGCGAAAGCAGCGGCAGATGGAAAGAAAATGTATCTCGAGAAGGTAATAAGTAATATTGATGACAAGTAAAATTGTAACCTATACCTATTATATTTGAACCGTTCAAGACGGAAAAACAGAAAATGATGAAAACTCCAAATGGATAGAGGTATATAAAAAAGTCCAAAATTGTGATGGATAATGCCAATTTGAAAATTTCACGCAGATGCATAATTAATTGCCAAATGTTTTTAGAAATTCATGAATCTATCATCCGAGATATGTACTATCTGGGTAGCTGAATGTCTTTGCGAAAATAAATTCATAAATTTGGAATTCGATTGGGAAATATGAAAAATAACGGTAAATATTGTTGGGAACGCCAGCCTTTTTGACTACATAGGATGGATTTCTTGAAAAAATGCGGACTAATAGAGAAAAACATAGACCTATTATGCAAATGAATGAAACATATATTTACGCTAAATACACGCTCCAAAAAGGTGTGATCAAACCGTGGATGAAGATGGTAATCTATACGGTATCGAAACACTCTATAATGAAAACTATGTATTAACAATAAGCGAAATATCTTAAGTAATATAAAGTTTGTGACGATGGGTAAATGTAAGTATGTATGTTTTTGGCTCTTTCACGCCTAAACGCATGAACGGATTCAGATGATCGGTCGGTAGCCGGTCGATTCGACATGGGTGCTGTTTTCACCCACTCAAATCGACCGCCGTGTTATTCACTCGCTACCGGCCAACCCGTGTTGGGAATCACACGGAATTCGGCGCAACTATGCTCATCACAGATGAAGTGTGTTTCTCGCACGGCGTCATTATGAATTTTAATAACAATCACCATGCTGTTATAAAAATCACCATGTCATAATTGAGTCACAGTTTTAGTATTGATTTTCTTTGAATATTCAGGTTGAGATTTTTCAATTGAACCTTTTTGTCTCCCTTCTTAGGTTAGATTTTTCCCAATAGATAGATTACCAACTGTCAGGCTATCAACCGCCAAGTCGAGAAGGGCTTCCGAAGTCTCCAAACCTAATTCCAGTGGATTTTTCTTTCTATCGAATTCTTAGTCTGCACTAGCCCTGTGACAGATGAGGATGTAAGACAAATTACACCCGGAATATTTCAGCGTAGCTGGACGTCGTATCAAAAAAGAAACAATGAATTTTTTCGCGACGGGTGGTCCTTCCCAACAGTTTTCGTGGAAACACTTAGTTTTGAAATTTTCCCCTTCATATAATAATAATAATAATCGTCTTTATTCGTCAACAACATGAAATACAAAATTTCAAAACAATAATTAAGTACCGACGAAAAGATGAAATATCAACCGAAGCTGCTTTTCAACTTAACCTTGCAAAAAAAATCAGAGAAAACTATACAAGTAATATTTGATAATTAGCGTATATACAGTGTGTCTCACTTCTCATGGAAACACCCCCGTATCTTCCGTAATATTCGAGGTAGAACGATGAAACTCTCAGGACTGATGGAAATGCTCGAAATGCACCTACCACCTGAATGGGGTTGGCCAAAGTGATACACAGTGCGCCACTCGCGATGGAACACCCCATTTTTACGGTAAAATATATTAGGAGGCAAAATAGGCTCAAAATTCCTTCAGATTCGTGATCAGGACTACCAACTTAGTACGAATACACTTTTTTCATAAAAAAAATTCAGTACTGAAAAATCCAAATTTGTCTCAATTCTTATGGAAACACCCCCGTATCTTCCGTAATATTCGAGGTGGAATGATGAAACTCCCGAAGGAGCCTGTAGATTACAATATACAGGGTGACCCAAAAAGATTGAAAAAGCAATTTTCAGTTTCATTGACTCATGCGGTGCCCTGAAATCACCATGGTAAACATTTGCTCATTGATATTTACTGTCAACCTGACAATATTGTTGAAAGATTTTGTTATATTAACCCCCACACCAGTTTTCATTGCATTTGTTGTTTCTAGTATTGTTGTTCTTTGAATCACCGTTGTTCCTGTTGTTTCTGCCGTGTTTTTGTTCCCATTGTGTTTATTGTTCCTGTATTTGTGTTGGATATTGTTCCTGTGTTCCAGTTGTTTTCTGTTCGTGAGTTCCTGTTCATATTTTAATATTTCTGAAGTTCCCATTTTAACTGATATCAGCT
>NW_019292418.1:1492-14756 GCF_000500325.1 Leptinotarsa decemlineata | reverse complement strand
AACTGTATGCAAATCTAGCGTTGTCAACATGGAGAACGTGTCATATCAATCTGACATGTAACAATTCATGACTGACTTGGGTTATCGTGATAACAGTGAGAAATTATTTCTCACTGCGTGAGAAATTTTTCGTTTTGAACGTATGAAAGCGATGAGAAAAGTGGCACGTAGAAAAATGTTTTTTTGTTAACCAGCTGTCTTCCCCTTGCTAACGACAACCCTCAGAAGTCGAAACTTGGGCGAGCTATGGACTAACTAGGTCTTACTTCTCAACGTGTGATTCCTAACACGATAATAATAGTAGTTCAGAATTTTGTATGTAGGAGGAGAGTAAGATTTTAGATGTTATTCTATAAGCCTAATACGAATGCAACTTATTGAAATGAAACGATACTGAAGTGAATTATTGGTACGCTGTTTCCATTAACGGTTTGATATTAACATATATTATTTAGAATAATCGTTATAATGATTATTATTCAAAAGTTTTTGATATTCTCATTTCTCACTGTTTAAAACAACTGCGTTAATTACCAGTAACATTTTTTTTCCAGCAAGATGGGGTTAATTATTTTTCATTTCGGGAAATAATTAACCCCGTCAGACTTTTTCTTTTGATGTTTTCTCAAGTCGCAGGTGTATGCGAATAAGCCACAAACCACAGCAGAACTCAAAGCCAACATAACCCATGCCATCGGCCAAAATCAGCTTGATTTATGCGCCAGAGTCATGAAAAATTGAGCGTTTCAGATGTGCTCCACCCAGAGCAATATTATATTCCCCACATAATGGCATCGATAGGTATTTCAAACGAATAAAAATTTCCATATTACATACTCACTTTGTTTTATTCAAATTTGAAAATAGTAAGCGTCTGATGAAAAACCCCACAATTCCTAGTTCATTTTGATCGAAACAAAATGAGTAGCCTGAAGTCTAACCTAATGTCACAAAAATATACAATGACAGTTGTCATCTATTAATTTTGCAATACTTTGGATTCATAAATTTCTGTAAGTTACAATTTACAATGTCCCTTCTGAATCAAAATAAAGAAAGTAAGACGCTGAGAAAAGAAAGGTCTTCGAAAGATTTGGTGGATTTTACAAAAGTTGGAGGTTTAGCGAACCACCTCAAAACTCTGAGGGAGGTGATAATTTTTCCGCTTCTTCATGGAAATGTGTTTTCTCACTTCAAGATCAAACCTCCTATATTATATAGTATTATTTCTCATTTTTGAGAGTAAATCTGGACCTTCATATCCTGAAATTTTCTCAAAACTCTACTTTAGTACAAAATATCATCGAAATCATCGGTTTGCCATCAACCATATCACTCTTCTCATTCGAGAATTCATCTGAGGATAGAATTACTTCTTGAAACAAAAAATCCAGCATCTCTCTTATTCTTTCTTTCCATTACTATGTGGAGAGAAATACAGAAATAACGAATTGAATAAACCTTCTTACTATGTTTTTAAACTCGACTAAAAATATATTTGGAATCTGTTTTTCCATTTACCTGCTGTCGTCCCCTTATGAAAACCCTAAAATAATCGAGCTGAGGATCATCGAGGTCTTGCCTTCTAACGTAAGATTCTTAGTACTATCTCATATGTTCCGCTCATTCATACTTACTTCAGGTAACCGCTGCCAAAACTTACCGTTAGTACCGGTTAGCAATCGGACCATACCCTAAATTGACAAAAATCATTCAGATTTGCAATTAAATGTAGTTATATAATCATGTAACAAAGAAGGGTCATGAGATAGCAAACTTATTTTCAAAATTTTTCAATAGCATCGTTTCGCCCAAACCAAATTGATTTATGCTTTTCATAGTGGGAAACGATTTGCGACGAATCTTCCAAATCGAAGACGTTGCACAGGTGCCTGATGGTTTTACTTCAACTATTTGCGCGGCAAAAGGTGGGTTAGTTGTTGTTTTTCCGTTGGGTATTTGTCCAGTCATTTTAGGTCGATTTAGGCCTGTATTTCGGAAAGTTGTCATATCCAACTGTAAATTTGTATAAACTTTGTATTGTGGCATCATAAAAGTATTCTCAAAATTCACATATGATTCGACGGCCGCAACTTCAAAATCAATATTGTAGAGAATTAAATTCAATTTATGTAGGTTGAATTCTTTGCTGTCCGCCAAAGTAAGCAGATTCCAGGAGAGTGATCTGCTGACACCAAAGCTAGTTGCTTGTTTGTCTATCACATAGATGGAATCTTACAAACCGGATTGTGATTTATTTCAATATACAAATTACAGGTAGAAGAATGTGACTTTCTAGATGCCCGTGCGAATTTGGTTCCATCGTCGACGAAGCAAGGTCAGAAAATGAGAAATTTGACTCGCACTATCAGACCTTTGTTGAAGAGGCAGCAGAATAGAATCATGAAATATATTCAGTTACTCTGGCCTCATTTCCTACAGGAAGGTTTCAGGTATTGGCGATTTTATAGAGTTTTCTCATTATTCATAGCCAAAGGCATATTTAGGCCCAGTCGTATAATCAAAGTTTGATTACAGACTCAGTTGAACTTCACTTGACTTGAAAATTGGTTTGAGTATTGTTCGCTGATATACAATCGAATGTTAAACTGAGTTCAATAAGAGGTAGGAATTATATATTAACAAATAATCAACCCTGATCATATGAAGAAAAAGTATTCATAATAAAGCAGAATAGCCCCGGAGGAAGGGGAAAAAATTGCATAAAAAAATGTAATGGTCGGGCATAACAACAAATTGGATTTCACAAATGATACTACAGTTTCTTCTTGCTTATTAAGAGGATAGGGTTCAATCGTAAACTTTGCAATATTTTCATTTTGAGCTTAAGGCTACGTCGATGAAATGTACGTACGGAAANAATTGAGATGTTAAACTTTGATTGAATTTGCCTTTCAAAACGGTATCTATAGCATCATTCCCAGTAAGTTCAAGTGTTCGCAGCGCGATTGTTTTCAATCGAGCTAAGTACTGTCTACAGGTTTCTCCTTGATGCTGACGGCACTTTAAAAATTGTCTTACAGACTAAGCAGGAAATTGTGGGATTCCAAATTGTTCTTTGAGTTGTGTTTTCAACTCTGCCCATGCTGTGGTCGTTTTCAGACTCGGTTCTGATTCTGAGAACTCTTTAGCTAGTCCTCGTAATTTCAAACGAACTATGGCAACTTTCTGCTTCTCCGTCCAATTTGCTAAGTTGGCGGTTTCCTCTATCGTTAGCAGAAACTCGTTAATATTAGATTTGCCATCGTAACCTGCTATCGTGTCCAAATTGAACGTTATAGAGAATATCAGTTCCTTGTGATCGCAGGGGGTCGTTAATTCGTCGTTCATGATAATTTTTTTCCAATTTTCTTTTTTTTTTCTTTCTTGCTAAGTATCTAGGGGTGTCAAGATATCACCAAAGAGAACAAAACAACCCCACACCTGACACCATTGTGACGATCCCGCTGTATATATGGTTGGATAGATGTTATTTCGAGCGGTCATTTTATAAGTTCAACGAAAGTTAAACTTTATACAGCAGGTCGCACAGATCTTAAATATGGGTGGGACGTGTCTCTTGGTTAGGAATAGAAAACATTTTTAATTTTATTATTTTTTTTGTAGTCCAATATATATGGCTACATTATGCGTTTACATTGATGCACAATCTAAGAGGACACAAATTCGTTCAGTACATGAGGCATGAGACATTTCACATCAATAAAATAACAGTTTGTTTTTAAAAACTTACACATCTCGCCGTAGACCATACAACTTTCGGAACACAGCAACTCTATACTTTCCGCACTTCTTAGGAATCTCCAATTGAATCTCTATTTAACTGGTTCATCTTTTACTATTTATAGCTACATGGCTATCTAACTGAATCTAGAATCTAATCCAGTTCTGACTCTTGAATTATGGATTCTAATTCACGACTGAATTTATGTTCGATTCGAGTGAATGTTCTAATTTTTGAATCTGCCTGATCTGAACGGTATTTGCCGCTCTCCCTTCCATCAAGGACAAACTCATTTGACATTACTTAAATTCATTCATCAACTTATCAACAAAAATTATATAACAAAACTCTTTCTTCTGAAAGCAACTGTAACTCTTTGATTAATTCGCACCAGCGGCAAATTCCAAGTCTACTTCTTCTTGAAAATTTTAATAAATTGACAAGTGATGTGTTTCTAACCTAAGATCACCACGTTCATTCTCAAATAAAATTTCATGATTATTCCTTATTTAACGCGTATATATTGTAGCTTCCATTTAATTCACATGTCTTGTATATGTATAGTTGTTATTTGTTTTTATCATGATAACAACGTTCATATTTCAATTTTAACTCTGACTCAATTGCGACCAATCTCACTAACATTGTAAGTATTCAGTTATTAACTTAAGTTCTGTATTAATTCAAAGTCTATCATCTTAGCTCCCTGATGATGACAATAACCATTGTCGAAATATTGGAAATATAATGTTAAATCTCTACTTGCAAACACCATTGACTTCCTAAAAATCAATCATCCCAGTGCCGAAATTTCCATATTCGGTAACTTCAATGTCCAAAATATAGAATGACTAAAATTTTCAAATATCAACGACGAAGCGAAGCTGAGGCTTTTACGATAAGCAGCGGGCTTACTCAGATCGTGATGGAGAATATGCTAGTCTTCTGAATCTATATCTAACAACCAATCCAGAATTTTACACAGTCACCGTTAGGTCTCCTTTGGGATCTTCTGACCACAAATTCATTCCAGTGTTGAGTGAATTACCGATAAATGTTGGGGAAAAATCTAAGCCGCGCAAATGTTGGCATTACAGATTAGCTGAATGGGAGGATCTTCAAGACCATTACTCTGGCTACATGTTAGCCAGGAAGTTATTCTATCATCTATGGATGCATATATTCATTTTCCAATGAAACGCCCTTCTTAAGACAAACCTCAGTTCAACAAAAATTTCGAGCAAGCTGTCGCCTCCAAAAATCTCTTGTTGAAAGATTGCTCGCGTTCAGCCTATTCCCAAAAAGGGTAAGAAAAACCAAAAACCCGTCGCTTTGCTATCAGTGATATCAGATATCATGGAGAAAGCTGGAAACCACGATATCCCCAAATATTTGGAAGGCTTCAACATCTTGAGCGATCATCATCAATATGGCTTTCAGAACAGGCGACCTTCTGTTGTATGTCACTCATATTTGGAATAATACAATGGAGAAACATAAAGAGTCGAGAGCTATTGGGCTCGATACTTCTAAGACCTTTGACCGTGTGTGGCATGAAAGTCTACTGGTCAAACTACGATGATATGGCTTGTCGGATCATTTTTGTGTATGGCTCTTGTGACGATCCCGCTGTATATATGGTTGGATAGATGTTATTTCGAGCGGTCATTTTATAAGTTCAACGAAAGTTAAACTTTATACAGCAGGTCGCACAGATCTTAAATATGGGTGGGACGTGTCTCTTGGTTAGGAATAGAAAACATTTTTAATTTTATTATTTTTTTTGTAGTCCAATATATATGGCTACATTATGCGTTTACATTGATGCACAATCTAAGAGGACACAAATTCGTTCAGTACATGAGGCATGAGACATTTCACATCAATAAAATAACAGTTTGTTTTTAAAAACTTACACATCTCGCCGTAGACCATACAACTTTCGNATTGCGATAATGGATTTGTGAGCTGGTGCATTGTCTTGATGAAACAATACTTTTTTAGGGAACTGTGGTCTTTTTTGCTTGATTTTTTACTCAAACATTGCGATAAGTTCGCAATAACTCACCGTTAGCCTTTTTAAAGATAGTTAATGAAAAATATTCCACGCGTATCCCATAAAACCTATGACATGACCTTGCCTGTAGTTGAAACGGTCCTCGCCTTCTTTGGAGCCGGTTCATCCTTTTGAGTCCACTGTCCACAGGAGTCCACAGAATTGGCTTACTTCAAGGCGTTTATTCACCTTTCGAAGCTTGATACGAAACAGATGTTGGACTACAGTAGAGATGAACTACGATGTCTAACAGGCCTTCTTTTAGGTCACTGTCATTTGAATCATCATATGCAGAGACTTGGACCGTCGGAAGACAGTGTGTGTCGCCTCTTTTTGTAAAATGATGAAACAGCAAAGCATATACTTTGTGCCTGCCCCGCTGGGTACCGCATCAGGTTCTTAGAGTTCGACAGAGTCGTACTCTCACCCTCTGACCTGAAAGACCACTCACCATACAAACTAATCAGCCGAGTGTGAATAGGTGTGAGCCACAATAAACCCTTGCTGGTTGCGGCGGAGGGTCGAATAGACCCACTCACTTTAGACCTAACCTAACCTGACCACTGTTTTGATTGTTCTTCTCTCTCGTGAGTGAAGTGATGGACCCATGTCTAATCCATGGTTATGAAACCTCGCAAAAATTCTGCTTTTTTGATGTGAAACTTTGCTGACCATTCAATTGAAACATCTCTTGCTCGAGTGTGGAAACACGCGGCACCCATCTTGCTCACAGCTTTCTCATGTCCAAATTTTCAGATAATTTATGATGTACCATACTTTTTGAAATGCCTACTTTCAGTCGACGATCATTCTGCACCGTTTCTGGAGCCGTCATCTCATTTGGTCGTCTATTTGGATGCTCGTCTTAGCAGATCGTACAGCCTCGTTCAAACTTTGTTACCCAATGAATACTGAATACTAGAGCAGAGGTTCTCAAACTTATTGTGTCTACCGCCCACTTCGAGAATTAATCATTTTCTAGCGCCCCCAATATTTTTAATCTTACTACATTTCAAAAATCACAATCGCAGTCATTATTTTAATAATTGAATTATGTGTGTCATATGAAAATAAAACTTTCTGATGAGGATAATGTAAAACACCATTTTGTAATATTAGGAAAACTTTTATTCATGTTATGGAAACAAACATTTCAATTTGAATTTTGAAACTTATCCAATGTGAAGGATGAATTTGATAATTTTTGACAAGTTTGTTAATATCAGGCTCGAATCCTGCTGTATTGACATTTGAAAAAGGATCCAACACCCAGTCCGGTATTTCCAATTTTGAAATGTCCTGGAATCGTTCTGCGAAATCACTGTGGAGGTTCTCCAAATATTGGCAGTAACCAAGCAAGTCGTCATTGTTGAAGGATACTGGTGACAAATCAGGGAAACTTCGAAACTCACGTCTCCCGATATTATTCTTGTATAAGAGCAATTTGGCTACAAAAGCAGCAATGATATCTTTCGTTTTAATCGAATTCAAGACGTCATCTTGAAGTTGGAAATTGATATCATTAAATAATTTATACAAGTCTGTCAAGTACGCAATATCATTCTTTGAAGTGATGAGGTTGTCGTGCAATTCTTTGTCTTTGTTTTCCAAGAACTCTATTACGGAGTCAAATAGATTGTAGAATCGAGTCAGACAGTTACCTTTTGATAACCAACGCACTTCTGTGTGGAATAGCAATCGGTAGGAATCTTCATCATTAGCAACACAAAGCTGATTAAATAATCTGTCATTTAAAGAGCTGTTTCGGATTTCATTGACTGCTTTGATGATATATTGCAGTGATTGAGAGAGGCACTCACTGAAATTTTTCACAACGAAATGTTGCCTATGAATGGCGGGACGTTCAGAGAGCACATCTGGAATCTCATTTTTCAAGTACGCTATGAAGCCTCTTTGACGTCCTGTCATAGCCGGAGCGCCATCCTTAGCAGCTGATATAATATTCTTCAGTGGAATTTCTTCCTCATCACAAAATTTTTCCAGTATATTATAAATGGTTTCGTCTTTTGTATCCGTCTCTAAATTTCTGGCAAATAGTAGTTCTTAATATATTTTCACATTTTTAATAAACCTAACGTATGACAACAACAATGCTTCATTGGTTGGTAAAGTGGACTCATCTAAATAAATTGAGAATTCAAAAGTCTTCATATGATTGCACAATGACTCTTCAATATTTTCAGCCATCTCATCAATTCGTCGTTGCACGGAACTATTGCTCAAAAGAATTTTTCGGATATCTGCTGCTAGAGTATAGTAGTTATTACTTTTTTTATTGCCGGTACAATTAAATCCTCTCCAATAGTGTGAGGTTTACCTGTTTGAGCTATTAGCAAGGAGATATTGTAGGAAGCTCGGAGTCTGTCTTGCTTAGAAGCCGCTGAAAAAAGTTTTGACACAGTTGGCTGAGCTAAGTGTTTCTTTTCCAGTTCTTGAAAATGAATCACAATTTTGTCTTTTTTACCTGAATGCATTTTATCCGAATGATCTTGTAGCCTTAAGGTTTCATCGCTTCATTCGAAAATGTTTTTGACAAAGAAGGCACACAAGCGAAGATGGATATGTGGGATTTTCAATAAATCCATATTTTATATATTCCGCGCTATACTACCGTTTCTTCTTTTTTGCTTCTGACATAATTATGTCCTCAAAAATGCCGAAGTGAATGATACCACTTACAGTATCCACCACCGCTCGTACAACATTTTACCTAGCTAGTCGCTAACTAAATTCACTTGTTTTCGTAATACCGTCTATAGTTAAACCAATAATGATTGAGAGTAAAGCGCGTTGTCATATCTAAATTTTACGTTACCAGTTTATAGCAGAATCAAAATACGATTCTGCTATAAGGTCCTAAAATACCTTCCTGCGGTACACCTGAGATTGTTTCTTTTAGGGATGACTATGAGTAATCATCCAGTTTGACCCTCTGTGATCGGCCTGTGAAATAGCTGGTCATCCATTCAAGAGAAATGTCATCGAATCCTATGAACTTGAGCTTGCTGATGAGTAAACCGAAATTAACTCAATCGAAAGCTTTACTTTGATCAAGCAGTACTGAAATGGCGACTTTTGATTGATCTCGCAAGATAGATGATTACTTTCAAGAGGGCAGTCTGTTTTCCGTGATTTTTTCGGAACCCAGATTGCTCGTACGGGAGTATTTCATTCAAGAAAAGCTCTTACTTGACGGGAACATTCTCCTCGAATATTTTAGAGAATGAGAACAGACTGCTGATAGGGCGTAGATTACTGAACGTGGTAGGTGCATTCTTTTTCGGAATTGGGATTATATTAGCACTTCTATAATCCTGTAGAACTTAGAGAGTTATAGAATAGGTCAAATAGCATTTTGTACTTACATGAAATAATACTTACAGTAAAATCAAACCAAACATACATGAAAGATTGTCATATGCATACAATGATGGACAAAACATATCAATTTCATTCAACTCCAGCTTCACTAAATCAATGTGATAGAGGAATATATTATTTTTATTATTAGCTTATTTATTTCCTTGCCATGAATTCAAGGTTGAAAGTTCTAGATAGAATTTTTTTTCTGCACCTGAAGTAGATATTCATGATTTTTTTCTCAAACAATGCACTGGATGAATATTCCATTTATCTTCTGAGAGACAGATCGTGGTTATAGTACAATCATTAATAAAATATGCTTCAGCAAACAACTTTTTTCTTAATAACAATGTTTGCTGCCTTGATTCAGGAACTGGAAAAACTTTAGTGGCGGGGGCTCTAGCTGCCGAAATCAATAAAGAAGGAATTGGAAAAGTGACATTCTTCCAGAGGAAAGGAGCAGATGTTTTAGACAAATGGGTTGGAGAATCTGAAAAAAACTTGAGAGCACTCTTTGACAAGGTGAGAAATTCAATACTGGACTCATTTGATATACAGGTCGTTCATTTCAGCTGATCCCATTATTGTTATGTCGCAAACGTTGAGACCTAACAGAGTCAGTTAAATTCGACAAAAATTTTTTTGACGAACTAGAATAATCTTTTTATAGAATTTCAGTGGTTGTTTTTAAAGTTTTCGCCAAAAACTAGAATTGACGAACTTCATTTTTTTGGGTCTACCGTTCCTATTCTAATGATATAAAAAAAAGGCAGTGGAACTTTCAACACTGTTTCATATGTTTTATAATCCGATATAAACCAATTTGCAATGTGACATTTTGTTCATTAGATTTCTTTATCAACTTCATTTTTTCAAACACGGACAACTAGTGCTTTTCATCAATTTTTTATAGCATCTGTGATGAGAAATTTAGCTACGTATCACGATACATGTTCGTATTCAAAAAAAAATAAGTTGATGATGAAATATAATGAACGAAATGTCTCATTGCAAATTGGTTCACATCAGATTATAACAAATATGAAAAAGTATCAGCAAAAGTTGCTTTACTAATTTTTATATCATTTGGAAAGGAGGCGGTAGAGCCAAAAAATGAAATTCGACAATTCTAGTTTTTGTCGAATATTCCTCAAATTCTCGATCTAAAAAGAGATTCTATTTCACCAAAATAGAAAACTTTTGTCCTTTTCAACCGACCTTGTTGCCGATCCGTGGTGGCCGTGGTAGTGAACGGACGTGCTGATAACGTCCGGCCACAAAGAAGGTACGCGGATGCCATGTGCTATTGTGGGTCTCAGTTTTGTGTTGTGTTGTATCAAAATTGAAATGAGTGTCTAAAAAACTGATGAATAAGTGGCTCCCTTTATTCACGCCGGTATCCAGGCCGGGGCGGTTCGGATAACCACGTAAAGGGGGCTAAATATGTGAAAAATTACCAAATGGTCTCCCAAGTAGGAGGCGACTTCAAAAAATCAAATTGTTTTCATGTTGAAAAAAATAGATGTTCGAGCACTGGAGTGCGTTTATCGACCAAATACCGCTTCACAGATAGCGCGTTATGGGAAGGTGCGTTGCCCTGGTGCAAAATCCACGAGTTGTTCTTCCACACCTCGGGCTGTTTCTTACGAACTCGTTCTCGCAGTATTACCAAAGCTGAGAAATAGTAAGTCTGGTTGACAGTCTGACCCTCTGGAACCCATTCAGTCATCACGATACCGTTAATGTCAAAAAATAACTATCAACATTGCCTTGAGTTTTGATTTGGACATGTTTGCTCTCTTGGCCTTCTCCGAAGCGCTTACACCACTCAAAAATACGCGCACGAGATAGAGAATTGTCCCCATAGGCCTCTTACAGAATTTATAGCACTCAGTCGAAGTTTTTTTCAATGTAACTAGAAATTTGAGATTGATACGTTGCTCCTGTTTTTCGTCACACATTGTTCTCGACACGACTAAAAACACGTTCGTTTCAAACCGCTATTGCATGAATACGAAAACGTATTTTGATACGTGAATAGAGAAGATTTTCAGTTACCCAACGCACTACTCGTTTTTTTCCCCACCTCTCTAGGGCGCACTCCAGGCGCGCAGTCTCGTTATTTAATATCCGGACCTTGTATTGTGGTTAGGTAAGGTCTAAAATTGAAATAATTCATTATAAGTAATACTCATATTTCAAATCAAGTTCACTTTTGACTTTTTTCTCATATAAAAACACGTTTATTGAGAAGAAAATGCAGAAACCGATCGATTTTCAATTCAAAGAGGATATCTTTATTTTATTAATTCAACTGTCATACCTCCTTCCCTCGCCATAGGTGATCATCTCCGCCCTCTTGCGGGAACAACGAAGTCATCACTCTTGAATATCAGACGATTCGAGACTAACTTATACAAATTATGTATGACAGTTAATAGAGAATACGTATTTCCTCGATTGAAGACAAATTGTGAAAAACCAAGAAGAATACTTGATAAAAATAACTGCATAGAAGCAAGCGAGACATAGGTCAGGTTAGGTTAGGTCCAAAGTGGGTGGGTCTATTCAACCCTCCACCGCAACCCGCAGCTTCTTAACGAAGCCGATTAGTTTGTATGGTGAGTGGTCTTTCAGGTCAGATGGTAAGAGTACGGCTCTGCCGAACTCTAAAAACCTGATTTGGTCCCCAGTGGGGCAGGCACAAAGTATATGCTCTGCTGTTTCATCATTTTCCAAACAGAGGCGACATACACTGTCTTCCGACAGTCCGAGTCTCTGCATATGATGATTCAAATGACAGTGACCTGTAAGGAGGCTTGTTAGACATCGTAGTCCAACAACTGTTTGGTATCAAGCTTCGTGCGTCTATTCGACCCTCCACCGCAACCCGCAAGGGTTTATTGTGGCTCACATCTATTCACACTCGGCCAAACAAACCCAAACAAACCCATCCTAATTAGCTGGCCAAGTTTTTATGTCGGCATTGGTGGTTTGACCAATCAAATGACAACTACATTGGCAGAAATTTGGGAAGCTTTCCTGGAATGTGAAAATCACAAATTTCTGCTGATGCAGTTGTCAATTGATTAATCAAATCACCAACGCCGACATGAAAACTTGGCAAGCTAACTTGGTTGTCGTACCAAATGGTCTCGCTTGCTTTTACGTAGTTATTTTCATCAAGTAGTGTTCTTGGTTTTTCACAATTTGTCTTCAATCCAGAACCGCCGGTACTGATGATGCCCAACAGGCTGCAACAGGTGTTCTCAAATTGAAATCAAATTGCGAATGATCAGAATAGTACTCATATCGATGACAGTATGTAATGACATTCATTTGGTCATTAAATTCCGTCCCAGCCATAGGAATCTTGTTTGAATTGAAAGGAGTACTTTTTCAGTGGAGATATATTTTTCGGAGAGAAAGGTTTTGACTTTTTTGTCCTCCATCTTTTGTCCTCCATCATTATTTTTATAAATGACATTAAAGATACCTGCACTACGTCAAATCAGATGATTGTCTATGCAGATGACACAAATATACTTATGTCAAATAAAAATACTGAAATTGTTTGGTTAATATCAATTCATATACAACTTTTCAAATTAACTCATGAAAAATGGATTTCTCATAGCTAATATCACCTTACGCTCTGCTGAAAGTGATGCTGCTGATTCAATGTCACCCAATTATATTACTCAATTTACATCATACATACTTTTTTCTTCCAAAAAAGGCATTTTCCGTTCGAACATTCAAAATTAAATTCTAAAATAAATAAAATCAGGCTGTTATTACATCGTAGAAGAATGTACTTAACATGTACAACAGTACAAAAATAAGGTGCGAACTTGTTTCCTCCTTTTCATAAAAGAGGATGTATGCATCTCCACTCACAAACGATTTTGGTGAAATTGGTGACATGTGTGAATCATTGTATCCGTGCCACTTGCCAGTATAAGGATGTCTGCAGGATGCTGTATAATGTCCGCTGTAGGTAGATCCAGTGTGATTCGAAAGTGCATATAGATTATAACGACAAGGAGTCACATTTTCTGCTGCATAATATATATATA
>NW_019292417.1:22240-54385 GCF_000500325.1 Leptinotarsa decemlineata | reverse complement strand
AAAGACCAAACATTTGAGCATCGATGGCGTACCTTGCTGATTTTTTCAGTGAAATTAATAGTCTGATTATTTCACTGCAAGGAAATAAAACAAACATTTTGACGTTGCAGAATAAAATCGCAAGTTTCTTGCGTAAATTGGAACTATACCAACGTAGACGCTTGCCAATGTTTACACAACTAAGTGAGCAATTAGTAAATACTAAACAAGACAAAATCACGTTTGAAAATTCCGTGGTTCAACATTCAACTGCTGTGATAGACTCACTGAAGCAATATTTTCCGAACATGGACAGTCGTGAGTCCTACTCCTGGATTTTAAGACCATTTTCTACTTGCGTCGATATTTTCAAGGATGGAGATGTGTCAGTAAAAGTAGAGTTTCTTGGACTACGGAAGGATAACTCATTGAAAGTTGATTTTCAAAATGATGAACTCGGCACATTTTGGCGAAAAGAAGCTGCAGAATATACAATTATAGCTGACAGAGCTTTAAAAATGTTGATTCCATTTGCTACAACTTACAGATGTGAAACTGGTTTCTCGACTGTTGTTACATTAAAAACAAAAGCTAGAAACCGTCTGAATGTGGAGTATGACATAATATTGTTAAACTTGTAAATGATCAATCTTCACACTTGTCAAGTCCGAGATTTATATATTACTAGTTACCTGAACGTGCAATGTCTTACCTAATGAAGATATTTTTCTTCTAATTTGTGTGGTTAGATTTTATATTAGCTAGGGGTAAACTCAATTCCCATAGTTGTTCACAGTGAGTAGTGCCTTACTCCACGACCAACAGCAAAGGACACTCCCTGCGGCGGCCGCCATGAGCTCCGCCTTGAATAAAGGCAAGGATCCGGCTGCCCTTGCAGGAAAGCTCCCTCACTTGTGCATCTCCACTGAGGGAACCCCAAGAAGGTTGAAGAAGTAGCGCAACGACAGTAATGTCGCTGTACCTTCCAAATTCTTCACGAATGCCGTCGTAAGACATTCAAGGTTAACAAAGAGAGTATGTATTCGGCGAGTCTTGGCCTTCACCTGCCGATATAAAGGAGATGTCTCATAGTGACCTGCCCACTTTCCTGGAAAGGACAGGATGTACGATGACCAAGGAGGACAACTTCTCAGGAGGATGTATAATGGGCCACATGTGGCCTAAGTGCTGTAGGTCTATAGTCACCCTCCCTACTCTACTGATATAAAACCTTTTTTCGGGATGAAAATCATTTATACATAATTTACATATAATTTCTTTGATCGTCTCATTCCGATCGTAATAGCTCTGAACAATTTTAATATATTTTGCAAATACAATGTTTACTAGGTAGATGAAGTTTTTCTAAATGAAACTAGCGTGATGAAAATTCGTGAAGCAACAAAAACACTACAAATCATCTTTTCAGCAGTAGAAAATATATTATTCATTTTAATCCAGCAGAATTTACTTGATTTGTATCTGATAAAGTATTATGTANACAAATCATCTTTTCAGCAGTAGAAAATATATTATTCATTTTAATCCAGCAGAATTTACTTGATTTGTATCTGATAAAGTATTATGTAATATAATCTACACATTCTCTACACTGTATCCCTATTTGAAATATTTCTAGAATTTTCCAGTTTCAAAGGTGAAGCGATTATTTCTGAATGATAACGAAACTGATGAAAATATTTGGTATTAATAAGATTCTACTCAACCATAATTATCCTAAAGAAACTTCTTCAGAGAATTTTGGAAAAAAGGTCAATGGCAAGCTTGTTCTGTCGATTTGACACCGCTTGAATATTTTCATAGATTTTCCTAAGAGTCATAACCTAGAAAAAGGAACATACTTTCAGTAGCAGAGTCGAAGTAATAGAAAATGAGTCAGAAAGATTAACGACGTTATCATGGACGAGGTGAAGCAGGTTACAAAAGAGGTGAACAAAACAGGAAATGAATAGGTGAATAATTTGGCAACCCAATCCGACCATACCCATGTGGCTAACCAACTTACAATTACACCTACTATTTTGAAGACAGTCTTAACAAGGTGGACAAGACCATCAAGAGGTGGAATTCTGAAGCCTTCGACTTCTTATAGACAGTCGTCTTTTTGACGCAACAGTCATTTCCAGTGGTTGGATAGAAGAATAAGAAATCAATGCATTAGTTCTATTATTCCCTAGTCACGCAGTAACCTATCATTTGGGACAGTATCTGCAATGATTATGAAAGTATTGTGGTAGCTTTGGAAATGCTTTACGAACAACAATACTGAAAATTAGTATTCTAGAGTCAACTCAGAAGCAGACACTTACAATCATTGACTTGCATCGATGTGCGTTAAACATAGAAAGAGTAAAATAATTCATGAAGCAGACTAGAGTAGTCTTTTATCCACCGTTTGAAAAACGGTGGATAAAAGACTAAGGCTGAGGCTGAGACTGAGGCTGGGTTAGCATTTTTTGATAGCTGCGAAGACTTCTAGGTCCTGAATTTGTCCGAATAAGCAACGTTGAGGGAGAAACTTAACAAACTTACACAAGCTGACCCGAACGAGGCCTTACCACAACTGCAGATGGTCAGAACACTTGGTTATGGTTTGCAGTAAACCACCAAGAAATAATCCTATGTTAACAATGGATGCATCAACTGAAAACACAAAGCAGAAATCTAGAACAAATCAGAGAAGGTCATTGAGAAAGAAATCACTGCGTGTCGAAGATAGACATTGATGGTCAACTTCATAGAGGAATATGACTGCTGGAAGAGTATTAGTACTAAAATCGATGACCTTGAAACTGGATTCTGTATATTGACGAATAGCCTGATCCTGGGATCACGAATTAGATAAGACTTCAGGAAAATTTAGAAAGAGTTCGTCCTGATTGGTGGCGAATTTTGAAATATAGTGCAGTTATAAACGGCTACTCTTCTCAGTAATATCCCTCGTGTCTAGTGTATAATTAGTAGGACTTTCAGATAAGATAAAGATCTTGCACAATTAGTCTCACCTAGAGCACCAATCAAATTTGTGCTAAAATATCTTCATTGTAACCGAAAAACAGTCCTCAAATTACTTGATGATGCATTTCCTAACGGAAAAATTGATGATAATGAAGCGATCTCACACTTTGAAGAAGGGGACCTACAACGAGTAGATCAGAGAATGAGGTAAAAGTCTATGAATTCTCGAAAATACATCTACAGGTCATCAGTGACTGAATTGAGTGACTAGAAAGCAGTGACTAGAAAACGAAGACGCCGTTTTTCTACTTCAGACCCAGAGAAAAACTGAAAATTTGCTTCATGAAGCAAACCACTGATCATTCACGTAGAAAAACTAATCATCTTCAATGATGGTCTTAGATTAAGAGAACAGTTTACGCGGGATGGAGTAATTTGAAGTGGAAGCTATGTTTGGCTGCTATTTCCTCGGAGTACCATCCTTGGGAACGTCCCCATGACAACGTTTCAAGTTTTTCCAATGAAAGGAAGGGTTCAAAGAATCTTTGACGACTCACGATTGAGGTGGTATGAATATGAAGGCACCAACTTGCAAATAAAAATCAGATTAGTACGTGTTGATAAGCTGAAATATACATTTACGACTGTCTTTTTGATTATTGGATAATGTTAATAAATTTCATCAGGTGTACTACTTATTATTGAGGACCAACTTAGATGAAGTAATATTGCCATCAGTTTTCTCAATTTTCTTCCTATCAGAATTTAATTAGAATTTTTCTCTGTCACGTATCGACCATCTATGATGAATTTTCCTTTTCGTTCTGTTTTCAAAGCGTCGGACTCGATATCGCCGAACCCATCGTTGATTATTTCATAAGTTTCTGTATCCTGCGACGTTATTTGCTTTTATAGCAGCCGTCTATCTGATATCGAACCCTTCGTATCGGGTGGCCGCTTATAAAATATCGACCATTGTGTAACAGGAGACCCATATCCAACTATAACTCAGCCTACAGACAGCCCGTTCTCCTTTGAGGGCGAAATATATAGAGAACATTTGAGTACAGACATCGGCAAACACTGCGGTAGTGTCGTCAAATAGAGCTGAGTATTTGACGAAGACCTCTCTGTTAGCGTTTTCCAGCATATGATTGTGTGTGCCCAGTTTGAATACTGGTATAATTAAATGTAAATAGGGGATGGGGATATCGCGTTATTACAAACAGTGAACGATGATTTTTTGTTTCTTGTTCTTGGGTCCCGCTTACATTCTTGAATTGGATAATTGGAGGATGATTGAGTTTTTCAGCTATTGCATCCAATGATACAGTATCACATATTCGCGTTAAACATAACGAGCTGCCTCTGCATTATTCACAGTGGATGTCTGTATTCCAAGCGGAATTGTGTGCGGAGAGATTGGAAAAATCTAACCTCATACACAAGTCAATAAAAATATTCTCGGACAGTCAAGCGGCGTTGGAAGCTCTTGGCTCCTACCGAGAAACGTCTGAATTCGTAGCAAATTGCCAGAAACGACTCTCCTCGATAGAAAGATTGAACAGATTGTCTCTCATCTGGATTCCTGGCCATACTGGCCTGGAAGGCAATGAGGCTGTCGACTCCCTTGCAAAGGAGGGTGCTGCAAGTAGCTTTATCGGACCAGAACCTGTCATTAGCATCGCTTTAGGTCAAACAAAGATTAAACACCTCGACGTCAGGACGATTTATGGACTCCTGGCGAATCTTCCAGGACTGGCTCACTCCAAAGCGTTCATTCACCCTTCAAAGCTTGATACTAAACAGTAGACTACAGTAGTGAGGAACTACTATGTCTAACAGACCTTCTTACAGGTCACTGTCATTTTTCATATTAAATCCTCCTTATTTGCTTGATTTGATATCCAGGACCTGCTGCGTGATTCTCCATACTATATTATTATGTTCACCTGGACCAGGATGACAAGATGGTATGCCCGAGTCACTACTGTTTTCCCAAGACGGTCTATGGCACCAATCTTCCTTCAAGCATGCAGTCTATCCGCCTAGATTGTATATCTTCGATTCCTCTTCTTTTCGATGCCCCGATGATCGAATACCGAGATTCTTTTAACTTCCTCTTGAACCAGTGTTCCTCTCTATGAATGATCTCAGCTTGAAATCACTCGATGTTATGTTTATGAGTCCTAACATGCTCTGATATTCAGGATTTGCCGGCTTACTCTTGCTATGTATGTCTCTTGTGATCGGAATGCAAACTTTCAATGGCCTTCTAGTTTGATGGCCTGGTTTCTGTGAGGCTGCTGCGGATGGTGTTTTCAGGTCTGAAGCAGGTTCTGACGTTGTACTTGGACCCGATTCTCCTCATCGTTTTCGACATAGGTAATTGAAAATACCAAATGTGCTGGCTTCTATTCCTTGTAAGGCTATTGTTGTCTATCAGCCTGAGTCTGTTCCACTCTTTGGAGTAATAATTCCGCTGTACATCTTTTTCGATGATGTTTAGTTTCTATTCGAGACCTTCCATCGTATTACAGAGCCCAAAAGCACAATTCACTAGAGTTTTGATGATTCCTCTTCTGGTATATTAATGGTAGTTGAAATAGTGATTCAGATCCTGTCACGTGTGAGTGGGTTTTCCGTATACAAATTTTTCTCTCTTCGTGTCGCTCTCCTTCACCAATACTTCTAAGAATGGCAATTCGTTGTGGACTTCCTTCTCCATTGTAAAGGTAATAGAATACGCTGTTGATGTGCTTCAGAAGCATGTCTAGTTCTGTATTTCCATGGTTCCATACATTGAATGTGTCGTCAACGTATCTCAACCAGACTCAGGGCTTCTTGTGGTATTTTCAAAGGCCAGAGTTTCAAACCACTTCATAAATATATTGGCTATAACTGATGGAAGAGGCGATCTCATTGGCAGTGCCTCATCTTGTATAAAAAATTCGACCTTCAGCTGGAAATAGCAGTTCCTTACACAACATCCTAGTAATTCCATAATCACTTCTATAGATGAGTTCGTTCTATCTTCCAGGTCTTCGTCTTCGGATAGCTTCCTCAGTGTTCGTGTGAAGACTCTCCACTTCGATACTGATTAATTGATTTTGATCTGTGACTCTGTGGTAGAGTAACATGTCCTTCCCATATCTGTATCTGTAGATTAGGGAGGATGTAGGACCACAGCACTTAGGCCACATGTGACCCATTGTACATCCCCTAAGGAGTTGTTCTCCTAGGTCATCGTACACCCTGTCCCTTCAGGAAGGTGGACAGGTATCTGGGAGGCATCTTCTTTATATCGGCAGGTGTAGGCCAAGACTTGCCACACACACACTCTCTTATTGACGATAACTCCGGACATTTGCATAGGACATGCCTGACAATTTTATCTTTCTGTTCACACATACTGCATAGAGGTGTGTCCACTAGACCCGTATCGTGGAGGTCTTTCCTTAGTTGACAGTGGCCAGTCAGAAATCCTTCTGTAGATTTTTTTCTGATCATCGCCAGATATTTCTTCGGCGCCGACTTCCTAGCGTCGCCCGGAGTGATCCTGGCAAGATTGTTTCCTTTGATTCCTTCCCATCTCTTTAGGGATTGAGCATGGTGTGACGTTTGGCTAGTTCCGCAATTGTCGAAGTTATCAAGCTGTAGGCTGTAGGCTGTAGGTGCCACTTGGTCCTAAAATTCATAGTCCAGCTGCTTTCTTGGCTAAAGAGTCGGCAATGCAATTACTTTTACTCTCGTCGCGCTCTTTGAACCACCTCAGGATATTGTTTTTATCTACCGAGGCTTTGGCTGAATCTTGGTGGCACTCTAGTACTAGCCCAGATGTAACACGTTGTCTGTTCAAGGCTGATAGGGCTTGCCTGCTATTAGTGCAGATTGGTATGTTTTTGCCAGAAATTCCTTTCCTGGTTATTTCTTTTGTGGCAATTGAGATACCAGCCAGTTCTGTTTGAAACACGCTGGTATTTTTTCTCATTCCCCACTTAGGCTTAGTGATCTGGAGTACACTCCACATCCTGAGCCTTCTTTGGTTTTTGAGCCGTCTGTATATAGTTCCTCTACATATAAAAACCCACTCTACTTTTTGGAAGATGCATAATCAATTGACAGTTTAGTGGAAGAAGAGGAAAGATGGTAAGTTTTCATTAATATGAAATCGGTTCCAAGGCTCCTCAACTTCATCGTGGTTGAAAAATCGCCTTATTTGTACCTCTAGTAAACCTACAATAACAATGGTCTCTTCTCAACCGAATCTCTGTGCACCAGTGAACGACGTCCCGAAAAAATAAAAGAAATGAAGGAACTCGCCCGTATTTATCTCAGGCGTCGTGATGGCATTATTGCGGCAAAGTGGATTGTAAAGACGGAGGTACGATACATATGATAGCGCAGATAGTCCCAATCACGGGATTGGCCGCAAATTGCTTTCCAGATATCAGCGATTCCCGCAATTTAAGGCGGGTGTTGTCACAATATTTTCGATTGCGAGCTCCCGGGAATTCTTATCACGTTATAAGACTCTTAGAGGAAAGTGGATAGCCTTTGCGGGACGGTTTAATTGTTTCGGTGTGAAAATGAAATACGGGAGGGATTGTTGGGGGAAAGCGGGATTTTCTGGGGATTTTGTTATCGCAGATATTTTTTCATGCTAGGAAGCATGGAAATCTCTACGATTCTGGAGTTTATTGAAAAGTCATTCATTCTGAAAGATTTAGTATCACTAAATTGAAAGAAAAATTCAGTTGTCCCCTGATGAAGGTAACTAGGTTGGCAAAACGCGCGTTGAGAGTCAGTATTGTTGTTCTGGTGTGGCAAAAGTATTTTCAATTGATTAAAAAATTAGGTCTTAGTTTTCTCATCGATTTTATAATCAATTGACGTCATCCAACAGTGTTCATTCGAATGTTTCAATTCTCCAGACTGTAAAAAGTACCAGAAATTTCTGTATTTTTATTTTTTCCCGATTTAACTTGAATCAAGTTCACACACTTTATGGAACTGTGAGACACAGTAAGTAATATGAGCAAATATTTCTTTCCATGTTTTTAGCATGCACCATTACTATTTTCCTCATCGAAAAACATATCGTATGATACCATTCGTGAAGAAGTCTCTGTTTCTCTGATTTTTTTTTGGTTTGTTATATTCCACATTGTGAAAAATGAAAGTGTTCGACCTTCAAATAATTTCAATTTTTCTTGCTCTTTCTGCGTGGATTTTAGAGTCTGAACCTTGACCTTCAGATAATTTACAAGGTCATGAACTTAATCAACTGAAGGTTTGATGTCGGGTAGTTAAGAAGTAAACATAAGCATTCCCCTTTCCCTACCATTTACTGTATTTGATTTTCAATTGACTTTCTGAGGTCAACTTTGTGAAATAACGTTTCAAAGCAAGTATTTATTGTTTCAGAAGTTCTGCCCGTTCTAAAATGTCTCAGAAAATAATCATTCAATTATTTGACATCATTTAACAATGTTCAGGTTGATGTAATGATTTACCACATTGTTAACAGCACTAGAAATTTTTTTATTTTAATTTTTTCTCGAATCAGCATAGCTTGAAGTTTACAAACTTTATGGAATTGTGAGATACAGTAAGTAGTGTGAGGGGATTTTCCTTTCCATTTCTCCTGGCATTTTCTTCATTGAAAAAAATTCATATACCACAAATCGTTTGATGGTTTTTTTGTGGTGAAGTCACTGTTTCTTGGTATTTTTCTATTTGGTAATATTCCACATTTTGAAAAATGTGAGTGTTTGACCTTCAAACAACCTTCGTACATGAAATTCAGTTGTTGAGGGTCTGAACCTTTAAATAACTCACAAGTGTTCAAAATCTGAATCAAATGTAAAGTTGATGTCAAGTAGTCACGGGAAAAACATGACTTTTTCTATTTTCCTAACATTTGCTACAATGACCTTCAAATTACTTTCAACTCCGTGAAATAAAATTTCGTAGCAAGTATTTGTTTTAAAAGTTTTGTCATCTTCATGTGTCTTCTTCAGACTGTAATATCTTAGTGACTAATATAGATCGAATTATTTTAGTTCAGAGTATTTCATTTCTCTTCCGAAGTTGGAGTGAACATCACAAAATGTCCCTCCTTCTAGTGGACGAGGNTCGTCATCGTCGTCAACGTTAAGTTGAAACTGACGTTCCATCGTGTCTGCAAAGGCTAACGCCTTGTCGGCGGGGGAGTAGCACACTCCGCGCTCTCCGTGAATGGGTGAGAGAGCAGTCTTCTTCCCTCTGAGACTACGAGTGACTCGCCAAAGCTCGTCACTCCCAGGTTCGGAAGATTCCAAGAGCTCTTCCCACCTTTCGTTTCGATATTCAATGATGGCCTGTTTGACTCGATTGGCCATCCTGTTCGCCGCTGTTTTGTCCACTGGGAAAAGGGTGCGCTGATAGAGCCTTCTCAGGCGATTTCTCTCTCGTATCAAGGCTTTGATACGAGGGGGAAACTCGTTGTAGCTCTTCAGCGGACACTCCTCCCTGGGGGTGGCCGCCGGAAACGCATCATTCACAGAAAGCTCGAACCGTTCAACTGCCGCGTCGAGTTCGTCGGGAGAATCGAGTACCTCGGGAGGGGCGCGCATCTCTTCGAGCTGGGCTGTGAAGACATCCCAGTCCGTCTTGGATCTCATGCGATAATCAGGGGGAGGAAGATCATCGCCCAATACCAGGATTACTGGATTATGATCAGAATCCAGTTCCGACAGAACGTAAATTTCGCTAGTCAGAGAGACGTTTCTGAGAAGCGCGATGTCTAGTACGTCATGTCTAGTCTGCCCGCGATAGTACGTAGGCTCATCTGGTCCCAGCACAAGATATTCATGTCTGTCAAACATGCGCATGGAGCGCTTGGCCGTTTCGATTTGTGGCTCTGCTCCAAGGTCTGTGTTTGGCATTGAAGTCGCCAGCAGCAATTGTCGGAATGTTGCTTCCCATCAGTAGTTCATCCAGAGATTCTGGGAGTATAGATCGAATTATTTTAGTTCAGAGTATTTCATTCCTCTTCCGAAG
Organism: Leptinotarsa decemlineata; assembly: GCF_000500325.1. Lineage (NCBI taxonomy): Eukaryota > Metazoa > Arthropoda > Insecta > Coleoptera > Chrysomelidae > Leptinotarsa > Leptinotarsa decemlineata. The sequence goes on along the minus strand of NW_019292417.1, from coordinate 44,383 downwards.
TTGGAGCGAATATCACAAAATGTCACTCCATCTAGTGGACGAGGTACTAACCAACATATGCAATTGGCAATACAACTGAAAGAGTCGACCTTCAATTCTGGAACGGGCACACTTGCAGACCGGTTTCGGGAATATTAGCCACTCATCAGTGCAAGATAGTGACCATCATCGACCCAAGGTCAATGATATTCCACTATTGAAAATCGTAATTCTTTCAGAGTATTTCATTTCTCTTCCGAAGTTGGAGCGAACATCACAAAATGTTTCTCCATCTAGTGGATGAGGTACTAACCAACTGCATAACCGTAATTTGCCCGATTCCTCTGAATAAAAAAGAAAAACTTTCTTACTAGTCAGTGGGCCATGCTTGAAGACTAGCAGTATAGCCAGCTGGAAGCATAGCCCACTGACTAATAAGAAAGTTTTTTTTTTTATCCAGAGGAATTGGGTAAATTACGGATATGCAGTTGGTGAGTACCTCGTCCACTAGATGGAGTGACATTTTGTGATGTTCGCTCCAACTTCGAAAGAGGAGTGAAATACTCTGAAAGAATTCCGATTTTCAATATCAGATATCTGTTGGACATCATAAACAGCTCAATCACCCTTAGATACTTCCCCCGAAAATGGAAGCATGCCGTAGTTGTCATGATTCCGAAACAGAGCCAGATCCCGCTGTTTCCCCAGAATCATCGTCCAATTAGTCTGCTTTGCTCAACGGGTGAGCTGGCTGAACGTGTTGTGCTACGAAGGTTAACTGAGGAAGTTGAAGACCGAAATGTTCTGCCTGATGAACAATTCGGTTTCAGGAGGGCACACTCTACCGAGCTGCAGGTCTTGAGACTGGTCGAAAACTCCATCTCAGAGCTGAATAATAGGAAGACAGTCCATCTTGTCCTCCTGGACATTTCAAAAGCCTTCGACCGAGTATGGCACGAAGGCTTATTACACAAAATGCTCGATTTCGACCTGTCTCGGGGCCTGATCCGGTGGATTAGGTCCTTTCTGAAGGGCAGAACATTTTAGGTCCGAGTTGAAGGAACCCTGCCTTTACGTGAGGGACCTTCCGAAGTTCGATCACGTGAAGGTTTCCCTATTCATCGACCTAAAGTCAATAATATTCCACAATTGAAAATCGGAATTATTTCAGAGTATTTCATTCCATATGCCAAAATCTGCCCATCTGTATACTATTGTTGAGATGTTTTTTTGCTTATTCTGAAAGTCATTGTTCCAAAATTTATTCATAGTGGCAAGTTTTAAATGCAATGCACTGTATTCATTGGAATATGGAGCAACTAAAAGACATGACATTAAAACGGACAAAACTATTGAAACAACATAATATATGTATTTTCTCTGTATCAATTATTTATATTGAAATGTATCGAGTGGTCTTCCATTCTTTCTATGAAGATATCGAACAACCTATTCAATATGCTCGTCGATACTCCCTTATCCAATTTTAACTACCTGAAAACGCAGTATAATTGTAAATTCCTGAAAATTTAATCGTCAAACCCTTTGAATATTTCACAACGTCTCCTTGAACTGTACTTGAAGTAAACCGCTAGCTGTATCGAACTTTCTTTGTTTTAAACTTGTTGTATTCGTTTCGAATGTTCACATCTTTTATTCAATTATTCATTTATATAAGTTGATAATTCAATAGAACTGAACAAATAACATGGTTACAAATCCTACAAACTGAATCACATCAATTTGAACTCCGAACAAAGGAACCTTTATTTCTTCATTCATGCATTGATTCATTCATTGATTTTTCCATTTATACATTCATTCACTTCACCTTCATTTATTTATTCATTTGTACATTCATTAAATCATCCATTTATTCATTATTTCGTTCGTTCATACAGTCATGTTTTTATTCATTCGTTTGTCGATTTATTGTTTTATTCAATTATTAATTTATATAAGTTGATAATTCAATAGAATCAAATGGATAACATGGTACACGAATTTATTTCTTCATGAATAAAATCAGTGTCATAAAAAATCTTTTGAAACTGAAGATGAGAGAAAATTAAAAATAATGAAGTAGGTACTCAACTTAAGTAGACAATAATTATTATTTCAAATGATTTATCAATTTAATTTCGATTAATTATGATCATGAATTACCATGTAGATGAGAGAAATAATTCCCTATGACTAGTTTTGTGTGAGATTCTCGAAGCTCGATTTCTTTTCTGGATTAACAACTGGGGTGAAAACTTCAAATTCTACGATGTCATTTTATGCCTTATTATAGTTCATCCAAAATCTAATGACACTAAAAATCTACATACAGACCTATTTTTGAATACTGAAAACATTTTCCTATTCGACTCAAATAAATAGTGAACACAAGTGCTCTCAAATGAAAGCCTTGTGGCATACTGACATGAAACTTTTATAGCTGAATTGAAATTGTTGTATGTTGAAATACAAATTTGATAAAGTGAAAGCTCTTAATGATCTACTATAGAAGCTGTAATGAAGAAATTCACTGATATTATCTGATGATTCAATTCAACGGACGCCTTTGTGAAATAAGTCGCAATATACATCAAATTTTTCATATTCAAATTCATTTAATTTATTTTGTGTTTGAGTACGCTGATTTTTATAGAACTATGAGTTATTAAGGAAATAAAGAACAATAGGCATAATTAAATATTGTGGTTATTTTATCATTTCTAATCATGAATAAACTTTGAAACAGTCATATTTCCCTGTGATTCAAATTGAATATTCGGTGAATGTTTCATTTGTGGAAAACCCAATACCTAAAATCAGCAAATCCCAGAAAATGAAATAAAAATAGCAAACACAATCCGATTTTTCGAAAACCAAGGATCAGTTTTCAATGAGAATATGAGCGTGGCTGAACCGGACATGATTGAATCAGTGCGGTTCTTATAATGTTCAACAAAGCTAAGATTGGACTGTTATTCAAAAAAGTATTCTTTTTGATGAAAAAAAAAATCATCATTGACTGGTCTATCACCCGACAAGTCGAATGCGTACGACATTATGATTGACGATGCGTTTCGAAGAATTCCAGTTATGAAGAGGGAAAGAGGTTTGATTTTTGGTGATGATAAAAGGACGTTTCTTAAATAGAGCCCGGGCATGGTGTCACATACCATGCCATTAGTACAGCGTATTACCAAAACATGTGTCTTCGTGCTTGGCTTCGATTCCATTTGTAAATGTCACGGCTAATAATGCATAAATGAGTGTTGTTTTTGGTTTTTGAAAAATGAGAGTTATTTCTGTAAGGGTATTTGTGAAATATGAACGGTTTCTCTCGGTATTCGGGGGTGACTGACACTGCATCTACTTTAAAATAAAATATGGAAAAAAGTACAAAAGTTTTTAAAACGCAGGAAGCAGGTATTCAGAACGGCAGATATAAGAGAGTCTTCTAGACGTTTTGAAACAGAGGGTGCGGTACTGTTCGTGCTATTAATTGGTTTAGAAGCAAGACCTCTCAAATCCTCAGCTCACAAAAGTTCACATTCAAGACAGAAAACATATTTCTCGACAAATCTCAAACATTAAACAATCGATTTATTGTATTCCAATAGTTGACAAGAAGTAAATCATATCTATTTTATTCAAATAATACCTGCTATCATGGATCTTCATCAAACTAAATGAAAATATATTCTTTCATTCATTATTCCAATCAGATAAACTAAAACACCAAAACATAATCTGGAGCTTCATCAACTAGATAGAATCCACCATAAATACAATACTCAACAAACATTATTTTGAATCCGAAGGAAAAATTTATAAACAAACAGATGGACTAGCGATGAGATCCCCAATATCTAGCATTATATCCGAAATATACCTGCAAAACATAGATGAGGAAATTTTAACAATAATAAAAACACACGATGAGAAAGGAGGAGGATTCAGATAGTTGACGATGGCCTATACATATAAAAAAACAAAGGAATATGAATAGGACAAATAACAAAGGAAATTAACAAAATGAATCAAAAACAGCATAGAGGAAGAAAATTACTCAAAACTCAACTAACTGGGTATAACTATCGGACATAACCACAACATTTCAAAATTTCAAATGGCAATAGATAGGAAACCTACACAAACAAGGTCCACCATACCCGCAAGTTCGGTATGGTGGACTTCCTATAACGCATTTATATACAAAATGCTAAGGATATCACTTAGCAATGAAGCCCGGAGCAAGGAAGAGATAAAATATATACCAAATAGCAAACGAGAACTGATACACCCAAAAGACAAAAGATAAATAAGAGAATAGAATGAAACAAAAAATACAGGACAAGAATGAAACTATTTTAACAGATAAAACAACACAACAATGGACTGCATGCACATACATAGGTCAACAAACCAAAAGATTAACAAACATCTTCGAACCCTTGAACATCATCATCACTTACAAACCGAACACGAAAATAACACAAAAACTAAACAACTATGGAAAAGAAGATGACAGAAACCTAAACGAAGTGTACATCATACAATGCTTAGACTGGAACAAATGATGAATATTTTACTGTGAAATTTTGGTCACACCTGTTTAGAGGCACTCTGAATCCAGTGGCGTAATGATTTTTTCAATAAAAAAATCGCTAATAAAAAATCTTGATTTTCGACTAAGAAAAAATATCGTAGTATGCCCTGAAACTTTAATAAACATTTAAAATTTTGTCCCAAGGTAGATCTTTTAGTGTTTGACATTTCAAAAAAAAATTATTAAAATCGGTTTACAACTTCAAATTTTAGGGGGGTGTTTCCATTAAAAATGGGTCACACTGTATGTTTTCTGTAGATAATACCATTCATGCATATATGTCAATTTTCATGGGAAACAAGTGCTTTGCACTCATCCTAAAATCACTTTATTTATTCATTCTATGCTGTAACTCATTTGTATCTGTATTTGTATTTATCTTTTGTGAATAAACTTATATTATTATTATTATTATTAATATTATTATTATTATTATTATCCCTCTCGCCAACAAACTGAACTTGCTGAACAGCAAAAACTACATTTCAGTGGTACATGCAATATCATTGGTCAAGGTATTGATCACTACTACAATAACGATGAGATTGGGACCTTTGGTGTGAAAGTTGAATAACTTTTTTCCAGATCAATTGTCCTAACACCAAACTGATATTTTTGCACTCGACGCGCGTTTCGCCAACAAAATTAGCATCTTCAGGAGAAGAAAATTGATGATATCAAGTATGGTGTTAGGGCAGTTGATCTCGTTACACTACTACAATAACAAGATGTGGTGGTGCAAAAATTTTTCAAACCTGATGTGAACACATATTTCTTGTTCTATTTTTTTGTTGGTTAAAAAAAAAACGAAAGGTTCAATAGCCATTTGAAATGAACTGTTTTCATATAGGAAAGTGCTACATTTGGAAGAGTCATATGTTCTTCACATCTTGTAGAGTAGTTATTCAATGTAGAATTCCTTTTAAGCATTTCAGAATGGCTCCCAACAAATGGGATGCATTTATACATTTCATTAGTTCGGACTTCCATTGTCTAATATGATATNCGTAGCGTGGCTTCTTCAATATTAGGCAAAAAAAAATTAGGTCACAATGAAATAAAATACAGAATACAAATACATATATATGGAGTGGTTTGAAATTCTGGCCATTGAAGAAGCCCACAAGAAGCCCCGGTTCTGATTGAGATACATGGACGACACCTTCATAATGAAGAATAATGGAAATGCAGAACTAGACACCTTCCTGAAGCACATCGACAACGTAAGTCTTTCCATCACTTTCATAATGGAGAAGGAAGTCCACAACGAATTGTCATTCTTAGACGTATTGGTGAAGAGGACCGGCACTAAATGAGAAACATCTGTAAACCGAAAAACCACTCACACGAGTCAGTATCTGAACCAGGAATCAAACCACCATCAATAGACTAAGAGAGAAATCATCAAGAGTCTAGTAGACCGTGCTTTCGCAGAGCGACGAGAAACCAGCAAATCAGGAATAGCAGATCATGTTTGGACTCATCAACATAACATCAGGTGGTCTCAAGCTGAAATTAATCACAAGGAGGAACACTGGTTTAGGATTAAATTCAAGAAAGACGCATATATTTTGTCCAACAACGTATTTACCCAAGCTAGCGTGGAGATACGCAACATATGGAAACGTGTAAATAAGCGGAACACGACCAGCTTCCTCCAAACAGTCCACTCCCGCTAAAACCGATGAAGCGGAGAGAGGTACTAGATGAAAGCACTCGAATGACCTATGAATAGTGGGATCTTGGAGTTATCACCCGAAGACGATAGTGGATACTAACAATCAAAACGTCATGAAGTAACTGGGCTTGGAATTTTTTCATTTTTTATTTTCATTTTTTGTTAATAATTTTTAATTTTCATCTCGTGTTTTCTCAGAGATCAATTTATATCATATTTAGACAATGGAAGTCCGAACTGATGAAATGCACCACGAAACATTGTCAACTACCTTCAAGCAAACATTTATACATATTGTTGTTTTTCTTTCAAAATGGAATATTTTGACTCCAAAGAAATTTTGAATACATTTAAGAACAATATTGGGTGTTATTATAGTATTTATAGAGAACACATCTAGCAATATATCTTGTGAATGCATGCAACGTATGAAGTTAAGAATCTCTGCGGGGTTCTTGATCTGAAAAGGGCTAAAAAATTGCATTTATTGTCAGTGACTTCTGAAATCAAAATATACTCTTCAAATAATTGGATAACTCTTAGAACCTGATTTTTCCAGATATGAAGTTATTGGATCTCCACTAGTGTTTTATTAAAAACCTTTCTGAAACTCCTTATGCATTCCATCGAACCTCAATACGTCTCTTCCCTCTCGTACACTCCATATTCCAATAACAACTCCACAATAAAACACCACACAATATGGAGAGCCATAAAGTTGCTGTTTCACCCAGAAATGGAAAGATCGATTCGCATTACAGTTTGAGAGGGCGACACGTCATCTTGGTCTTATTTCAAAAATTCCACCAGTTTGCAAGAAATTGAATTGAAATATTTCTACTGCAATAGCAGCGTTTGTCTTCAGGGAAATTCTGACTTATCGGTATCGATTTCCGAATTTATAGCATTATTTTTGAATTGTAAATATGGTGCTGTTGACACGAAATATGTCTCAATGGAGGTTGAACATTTACTGAAAGTAGTATATGTTTTTCGACTTATTGAAAGATCGCATATCATTCTTATTGCCAGGTTATCCCTGATAACTTGGTTGATATAATCATTGAGGAGCTAGGTAAAATCAGATCACAGTAGCAAACCTCTAAAATATCTACAAGAGTGGTCCCAGAAATAACCGGCCCTATAAAGAAAACACATTATCTCCTTGCAGCTACATACACTTTTTTCAGGAAAGTTCAATACCGTTTTTCTACGGATTCTATACAATGTGCCACTTCTCTCATAGCTTTCATACGTTCAAAACAAAAGATTTCTCACGCAGTGAGAAATTTCCGCCATAACAGTGAGAAATAATTTCTCACTGTTATCACAATAACCCAAGTCAGTCATGAATTGTTAAACGTCAGATTGACATGACACGTTCTCCATGTCAACAACGCCACACCGATGATTCGCGTGCAATATCCAAGTAGCCCATTGTCGGCGTTTCCATAACAACAAACCGAAGCACTGCATAGTTATTGCTGTTAACTTACCCAACGAAAATAGTTTTATTGTTGATTGTTATAGTATAAACAGTTCAGATTTATTGAATTTCGAATATAATGAAATGAGATGATATAGATTTGGAAAATACACCTCCAGAAGAATGGCTTGTTTAGACATCATAGGAGCCATGAGAACAACACCAACCGCGGCAATAGAATTAATCATGGGTCTGACCCCTCTTGATCTGTACGTTAAGAAGGTTGTCTTGATGGTCATGGTACGATTGCGCACGGCTTGTGTTAACCTCGAAGTAGGAAGGGGTCAATTGAGGCTGGGCCTATGGCGAGAAGCGCTTACTGCGCCACCTTTGCTGCAGGCAACTAGTGATGCAATTGAACCCAGGTTCGTGTTTGATAAACCCTAAAAAATACAAATAAAACAGGACATAGAGTCAGATGATACGAATGCAATACGGATTTACACAGACGACTCAAAAACCAAAGAAGGCTCAAGGTGTGGAGTGTACTCCAGATCACTAATCTTAAAAATCAAGTGAGGGATGTGAAGAAATACCAGCGTGGTACAAACATAACTGGCTGGTATCTCAATCGCCGCAAGGAATTTCTGGCAAAAATATAACAATCTGTACTGACAGCAGACAAGCCCTATTAGCCTTGAACAGACAATATATAACCTCAGGGCTAGTACTAGAGTGCCACCAAGATTTAGCCAAAGCCTCGGTAGATAATAACATTATTGTGAGGTGGGTTAAAGGGCACGACATGAGTAAAGGTTATCGCATTGCCAACTTTTCAGCCAAGGAAGAGGCTAGACTAAGAATTTTAGGAGCCAGTGGTACCTACGGGCTGATGACTTTGACAATTGCGGAACTAGTCAAGTGTTACAGCCATGCTCAATCCTTAGAGAGATGGGACGAAACCAAAGGATGTAATCTTGCCAGGATCACCTTGGGTGACCCTGGGAAGCAGGCGCCGATGAAATATTTGGCAATGACCAGGAAAAATCTACGCATGACAGTAGGATTTCTGACTGGCCACTGTCAACTAAGGAAACACCTCCATATTATAGTGGTGGACACACCTCTATGCAGGATGTGTGAACAGGAAGATGAGACTGTTAGATATGTCCTGTGCGAGTACCCGGAATTATCGTCAATAATAAAGTGTGTGTTCGGTGAGTCTCGGTCTACACCTGCCGATATAAAGGAGATATCTCCCAGTGACCTGTCCACCTTCCTGGAAAGGACAGGATGGACAACTCCTCGGGAGGATGTAATCTGCACTAAATCTGGCGAATAGTGTGCATGAGCTAGCAATTCAAACTTTTACTCATCAATTTTGGTCACTGCGATGATGGATTTGTGAGCTGGTGCATCGACTTGATGAAAAAATACTTCTTTCTAGATTTTTCTCATAAAACGTTGATAGTTTCAACTTTTTATAAGATAGTCAATGAAAATTACTGGAGTTCAATCCCGACACTAAATTGTTATTTTTAACACCTCGACACGTGTTTCAATCACCAAGTGATCATCTTCAGGAGAAATATCAATCTTATATACTCTAATTTTGTCTCTAGTTTTGTCTCTATGGTTTTTAATAAATTCACTTGGACTATTTTATCAGTTGGTTATTAGTTGGTTCACCCAAATGACAATGTCCTATAACTGACGTTATGCATCTTGGATTTGGGTAGACCTGGTCCATGGCTTGCTTTTGTAATTATTTGGAAAGAGTCTATAATAGAGTCTATAATATCTACCCTATAATCGTTGTTGACCGCCAATCGTTTGATCAGACTTAGCGTGGGATAGCGATAGAGTTGATGGTTAGCTCTCTTGCGGTATTTGATGGTTCATAACATATTGAAATGTTCAGAAAGCTCGAAAAATGGGTGTTCCACGATTCGACCAATCAACATCAATTATCACGTTTCGAAGCCTGTTCTCTTTTGCCTCTGCGCAAATAAAACCACGTGAGCCATCCAGTCACTTTCCAGAGGCAAAACCCCCCAAAAAAACATGCAACTAGGCCAAATCATCCAATACTGCTCTACGACGAAGCCTGTATGCACGATTTACAAATTTCCGTCAGAAAATAAAACAAATTGAGCTTTCAAATAAATATATACAAAAAAAAACAGATCAAACATACTATAACTATCCCAAATATCAATAAAAATAAAGGGCGAAGTTCATTTCTGTAAAGTGTTGAACACCATCAAAAATATTCTTCCACTCAACCCAAAAACAGAGATGTGTTCTAACATTTCAGTTACTCATTGCGAATGTATTCCTCACTGAAAATTATCTATTGACTCAAAGTCAATGATATTCCATAATTGAAAATCGGAATTCTATCAGAGTATTTCATTCCTCTTCCTAAGTTGGAGCGAAACAACAAAGTGTCACTCCATCTAGTGGACGAGGTACTAACCAACTGCATATCAGTAATTTGCATATTCCTCTTATGGTTGCTCGTTTCTCAAGTTTGCGTATTATAAGAAACATGGAAACTATCCGGTTAGAAATTATGAATACACTTGCCTTCTGACTGAATTCAATATTGTAACATTGAGAAAAAGACAGAAATTGCAGATATCATTTTCATCTATAAACTGCTCAATGGTCCCATTGATTCACCAAGTGTACTGTCTCAAATTAATTTTAATGTACCTCGATATACGTCCAGATCAAATATCACTTTCCGCATTAATGTACCCAATTATAAGCACCATTTCTACAGCCCGTTAACCTCTATGTGCCGAACTGTACTCTATAGATAGATGTACTCTATAGATTTATTTGTTTCTACCCTGAATCAATTTAGAAATAGTTTGCATAGATTAGTTCCTAGCTGCTGACGAGTCATCCTAATTTCATCCAGGTTTGGAGACCAGCTCCCCTACCCTTTTGGCTGATTGTTGGCCTTGAGTGGGGCCAATGGTTGCACAACTGATAGATGACGGCATGAAGTCCTTAGACATCAGTGCCGCCCTTCACGGGATACCCCTACCTGGCTGGGGTGGGATGGATGAAAAAGTTATTCATCCTTCAACGGGGGACATGAGGGCCTCATTCGACAGAGTGTCGGGGCCTTCTATATCGGAAGGGGTTCCTAGCTGAATAGAAAAATGTTCACTTATACTTACATTTATCTAGAAATAGTTACCTGCTCTATTATTGTATACTCCTTTTATTGGACCTTGGCCTGTTGGATGTAAATAAATAAATAAATGAATAAATGAATGAATAAATAAATGAATTAATGAATGGATAAATGAATAAATAGATAAATGAATAATATTAACATAATATGTGTTATAAAACTGTGTCAATTTCCTCTTTATAGCTGTTTTATAGACACATTGAAAACATTTCTGGGAGAAATACAGTTTTATGATTTGTTTCTCCGAACCGTTTTCACAACCATTATAAAATATAAAATTGCTAGTTGGGTACTCTCACCATCTGACCTGAAAGACCACTCACCATACAAACTAATCGGTTTCGTTGAGAAGCTGGGTTTATTTTTTTTAGTGTGAATAGGTTTGAGCCACAATAAACCCTTGTGGGTTGCAGTGGAGAGTCGAATAGACCCACTCATTCAGGACCTAACCTAACCTAATATTATATATCCCTGCCGTAACTTTACGTACTGAACCAAGTTAAATTTCGAATTTAATCAGTTATAAAGACGCTCTCTCTGATTACAACTACTCATTTGCGCTTGCAAAAAAGTAGACTTCAACCTCACTTCAGCATATGATTATTCATGCAAACTTTATTACAAGCAAATCTCTTATTTCATTAAACTCTTCGACTAGAGATTCAAGCTGGCGGGTTGCTCACTAGACCGTGATCCAAATCCCGCCGATACACAGATCAATGACTTCAGCTTCACATGTACCTTTTCATTGATTGTCGATTAATTTCACAGCGGAGGAAAAGAAGCGTATTTAATTGGGTTTTGCAGGGGTTTAGGGTAGGTCTGAATGTGTAGACTGGCAGAATCATTTGGTACATTCGTTGTCTCATGATATCGTTTGTAATTTCTGGTTTTTGTCAGTTCATTCAGTATTGGGAAGAAAATGATAGACGATGTAATAAATACTTGTTTTTATATTTCTTTCAATTGAACTCGATCAAAATATGTTTGAAAAAATATGTTTGAAATATGTTTTTTCCGTTAAAAAAAAGGGGGCAAACCGCGGACACGTGTTTCTGGCTATTGGCCTCATCAGCGCGGTGCAGCCAAGTGTAAAGATGGGCAACACTTGTTTGTCCATATACATTCCAAGAGAAGATCTAATTATTGTCCATTATTGAAAATTTCCGTTTACAAAGTTCCTATTTTTGAGTAGTCTTCACCTCAACTCATGTAACATTATCAGTCATTAGGTAGATAGAATATCATAATATTCAAATTTTCAATAAATGAAGTACAAATTGTAATTCGTTTATTATATGCCCATTTATTGACTTGGTGATTTTTTTTATGACGGTCAACAATTCTCAATTAGTTTCAACCTACACCCAGGTAGAATATAATTATGAATGAATTGATATATGTAGTCATTACTACGTGGTAGGAGATTATCATGAAAAATAAAAAATAAAACTTTCAATGTCTTTTTATCACTTATATTCGTAACTAAGTTACCTCAGTTTCGTCCATTTTTCAACGAATACAGTGAAAACGTTAGTAACGTTACTTACAGATTCAGATGCTGACTTCGACAACGGTCTCTATTGATTTTTCAATGACTAATGGTGTGCTGTTGCACAGCCGTGGTGGATTCAAATTACGGAGTGATCCAACCTTCAGTTGTAAATTATGCGGTGGCATGCCTGGCAAACCCAATGAGTTCAAAAAATCAATGGATAATTCACAGCTTCGTTGGCATCGCAAACTATATCTACGCTCGATGGATAAATAAAATAGTGACCGAAAACTGCAGACCGATTTCGTTCCCATCCCCACTCCGTACTGTTTACTGAATTAGAAGTGATACCGGTAGACGCCTGGCGGGTATAACTGATCTATGAGATCTATGATCTGAAATAGCAATAAAAATTGAGGTTGGTGATAGAAGAGTAAAAAGTGCGGTTTATATTTTTTTAATGTCACATCATGGAAAAATAAAAACAAAAAATGGGATGCAGCACCTTTATCAATCAGGGGTATGATGAATCGGTAGTTCAGATTGGCCGCCAATGGACAATGGCCACTTCAAATAACTGTGTTGTCAAAATAAATTCATTCAGAGTATACAAGACGACAATTTGGCTTGAATCCAGGGCCTCGCAAATTGAATCCTTTCACAAATCATATTCATCCATCATCGGCGTTCAGACAGGACTCATTTATAGCCTTTAAAATTATAAAACATTCCGAAATTTGTTCAAAATGTTTCAATTTCTGTGATGAAGTCTATAGAACGTTAATCAATGTTTCACCAACTCCACAAATAAGTAGTCAAACCATGTAATGAATTCGTAATTTGCTCAAGGTTGAATGCAGTTTGAACTTGAAAATGATCCAAAAACATACAGAAATTCACTCGTGGATTCAATTAAGAGATTTGAAGGCATTTCGGTGAAAGATTTTAAGGATTTCAAGTCATTGCAAGGTAATTTGATTGTGAATTGATTCAAATAAACCTGTACAATTGTTTCTATATTGTGATATGATCATTCATACTCTGTATCAGGTACGGTTCAATTTGCTGATCATCATTAAATGAAACCACAGTTTACTGTCTGTACGTGTAATCGAAAGGGTTAATCACATTTCAAGTCACTTTTTAAGAGAACGTTCAGAATTTCTCGTGGAGCATCACCCTTCAAACTGTCCAGTGACGCCTTATTTGTTTCTGCGTAGGCCTAGTATCAGATCACTATGTTCTCCTTTCGTGTTTTCATTTAACAGGCTTATAGATTTGAGTTCATCACAGGATCTGGAGAAAAATATGTGAGTGAAGGTTTTTTTGGCTCTTAAGCTAATTCTCCAACAAATACTTTCCTTCCTCTTTTTAAATGTAAATAAATCAAAGCTTACTTTATTGAATAGGTATATTTGTATCTGTAAAGAAGGGAGGGTGGGTGTAGACACAAAGCACAATGTGACCCATTGTACATCCTCCCGAGGAGTTACCCTCCAAGGCCTTCGTCCATCCTGTCCTCAACAGGAATGTGAACAGGTCATTAGGAGACATCTTCTTAATATTGGCAGGTGTAGGCTAAGACTCGCCGAACACACACTCTCTTTGGTAACCTTGAGGTGTCTCACGGTGGCCTCCGCGTAGATTTTGGAAGGTACAGCGATATCACTGTCGTAGCGTGGCTTCTTCAACCTTCTTGGGGTTCCCTGCGTGGAGGTGCACAAGTGAGGGAGCTTTCCTGCAGGGGCAGCTGGTTCCTTTCCTTCATTCAAGGCGGAGCTCTTGGCGCCCGCCGCAGGAAGTGTCCTTGCTGTTGAAGGTGATCTGCTATGTCCAGCCTCATTCCAAGCGGTAGATTGGGGTGCACATTTCTGTTCATCCCCAGCCACCGCCTCAGCTTGAGGTGAGCACTTCTGTCCAGCCTCGGGATTGGCTTTTGTTTTTGTTGTTTCTGTTGTTTCACTCGTGTGTGTTCCCACGAGTAGCAAGGGAAGAGTTGGTCATCTCTGGCAGATCCCCGCATTACCAGATAAAGGCTGATTACAATGAGGTTTCGCCCAATTCCCCACGGGGGTCATTCGTGACCGCATATCACCCTGCGGACATTCAGCTGTCGGCACGATTCCTTACGGCACGATTCAGCTTGGATAGGCTGATCCACGGAGGCAAGTTTTGCAAAGGCTTTTGGGAGGTTTCAGTTCCCCTCACCCTTCTTATTTCTGCCACTGACCAGGAGTCCGGCTACTCCGTCCGTGAGGCCACATTGGCTTCCCGGACAGGGCCTTCAGTCTCCTGGCCGTTTCCCTATTCGCCACCTGGAGACGCAGTCGATAGGTAGACCAATCCACGGGTTGAATAGGTGTAGTTCACCTGGAATGGAATACTACCCCTTGAGGCATCCATGTGTTGATCATTTAGTAATTGGGACAATTTCAGCGTGAAACAGATGTCCATCTTTTGTTAAAATGCAAAACGGAACTTTGTATTTACTAGACTGAATGGAGGTTATGTATGTGTTGTATTGGAGCATCCAACTTCATTCCAAAATAACTTTGTCGACCAGAATGGCATTCAGCCACGTTCCTGAATAGTGTTGATCACGTTACCACCGTTTAAGGTGGCTTTAGGTGTTGAACCGGTAGTTCAAATATTAACCACCGACGGTTCTCATTACAAACCCCCAATGTTACTTCAGTTAGAGGCTTGACATACCAGCATAACAATATATTCGATATCAAGAGTAGAGTTTCACACGTACTCCTTGAAGGCACACACGCCGTGATTCGGGAAATCACTGAAATCGCAGAACTGGAGTACGTAGCAGAGGACCTGCGGAGTCAGGGCCGCACGACACTGAAACGTAATAGGATGACATCCAGATGAACCAGGTAGACGCTGCCCCACTTGATAGTAAAGGAACGTCGCTCAACCCCTGGATCCCACATCTCCCAAAGAAGTCAGAGGCATCCTAATAGGCCTCGCTACCTGGAAAGTTCCAGTCCCGGATCGAATCCAAAACCGGAAGCTGAGAGCCTTATCCAGGAAGGTTATAGCGACAATGACAAACATCATTATGGCTATACTCCGACTGCGATACTTTTTGCACCCGTTCAATGATGCCACGGTCATCATGATCTCGAAGCCAAACAAGAACCCCACATTCTTTGACAATCATCGAGCGATAAGCTAGACCCGATCAATGAGCAAGGTGGCATATCGCGTCATACTAAAAAGACTCTAGGACCAGACTAATGAACTAAGACTCCTACCGGATGAACAGTTCGGCTTCAGGTCAGAACACTCTACACCTGAGGGTTCTACGCTATAGAAGGTTTCAACTTGGGCAAATGATACTACACCGGAGCGTTCAGGTACCCAAAATGACAAATTTTGGATAGCCGAGACCTATGGTAAGACTAATCGACTCTTTCCTAGCAAGCCGACGATGCAGATGCAGAGTAGGAAAAGAAGTCTCCACCAGGCGACTCTTGGGAACAGGAGTCTCACAAGGCGCAGTTTTTTCCCGACACCTCTTCTTGGTGTACACGGCAAACGTGCCTAAGCCAGAGAAAAACTTCAACAAGTTGGCACCCTACACAAACGATATGGCTTCAGTGACGGGATCCACCAATTACAGAATACCTGCAACAATAAGCGGACAGATTAGAGGAATGTGCCAATCTCTAGAAGATCAGTATCAACCCTGTCAGTCAGGCATTACTGATAACCTGGAGGAATATACATCAGAAAGGATACGTCATCTTCAACGGACTGAAAATTCCGTGTACCAACGAAGTAAGATACCTTGAAGTCACCCTCGACAAGAAACTGACAGCAAGGTCACACATCCAAGAGAGCTTAGGGTTGGTAAAAACCGTTTAGCAAATGCTCTATAACATCATAGGTAGGAGGAGTAACATGTATCCCCAAGTGAAACTGATCCTAATCAAGATCATCCTGTATGCCTTCACTGCCCGGAGCCTCTGCGCAGAAACATTCAGACGCCAAATCCAAACGTTCATGAACACCTGCTTGCGGGCGGCCATGAACACTTCCGAATATATACCCAACATCTACCGATGTCTGGATCTTGGCACCCAGTACGTGGATGCATTCTTGGAAAACCACGCCAAAATCGTTTTCAAGCGTATTCGGACACACTTCAACCCAGCTCTGCATGATCAACAATACGCACTAGACAGTAACTACCTTATATTTAGCGAGAGGGACAAGCACACGAGGCTGACGAAACAAAACCAGAGACTACTCCTGAGAGTCGCCATCCGGTGGATATTAGTGCCTTTTTTATTGAAATTACATATACACACACACTCACACACACACACACACACACACACACACACACACACATACACACACACACACACACACACAAATTATGGTTAATAATACACACATCAGCTACAGAAACACAACACTACGCACACAGTACAGTCAGGTGTGGAAAATAATTGGAATTTGGAAGAAAAAGCACGTAAAGGCTGACTTGCGATCAAAAAGAAGTCGGATGTCAATCTTGCTGAAGTGCATGTTGAGGACCACTTAGAAATGACTGGCGAGGATAGAATTGAGATTTTAGCTTCTACACGCAGAGGAAGGTTTTATCTTAGGGCACTCAACTCCGGGGGATGGTGTTCAATATTACTCGACAATAAGACCAGCTTGTATCTTCAACGTACTGAGCTGGACACCTGAAAGACTACCGTTACATGTTACTGAGTGCAGACCTGATGGTGGTACTTTCGAGGGCTTGAGTAACTCCGTTGCGTTCCGTCTTTAGCTAGCTAAGCTGGACGAAGGCGTTTTGTGGTAGCTCTGGTTCCGGCAACCCTCTGGGTTGGCGTATTCCAGCCGTTTGCAGGCGCCTTTGGAGCGTTTCCAACTAAATGCTTCTTGAAGGAAATGTAGAACCACCGGTTTCTTGATAGTCCGACCATCCTGTGTTAGGATCCTGCCGAGTCTACGTCGAGCCAATCGTAGTTCTGAGAAACGACGACTTCGACTAACCTCCCGATTCTTTCCGGAACTTGACTAAACCATTATACAAATGATCCCAGATTTCTTCGTAAATACTTCCTCAGAATGAAGTTCCATTTTGTACTACCATACGTGCCTTTCTTTTTGTCGAACAGTTCAAATCACGTTACATACACAGTAACAACATAACAAAACTCAACTTTTTAAATATCTTAGTTGATACACACATCATTTCTCTGAGGTGGGGTTAGTATCTTTATAGCATTCTGTACTTCCTTTCAGGAAAAAAAAGTAAGGTTGTTTGTTTGACAGCATTGGCTGATTGACGCTAAGCCGATGATTGATCAACATGAACTATGCTGTATGGACTAAGACACGGCTAAAGTTCGCACGAATGTGTTTGTTCTTTCATGATCATTTGATTGTAACAATGACAGAGAGAGAGGAAGAGAGAGAGAGAAATGCATGAGTTTGAACGACAGTTCAAAAAAAACTTTCTTGGTAGTAGCGAGTGAAGGTTAGGTTAGGTTAGGTTAGGTCCAAACTGAGTGGGTCTATTTGATTTTCCACCGCAACTCCCAAAGGTTTATTGTGGCTCACACTTATTCTCACTCGACCAAATAAACCCAGGTTCTTAACGAAGTCTATTAGTTTGTATAAGTAAGTGGTCTTTCAGGGCATATAGTAAGAGTACGGCTCTGTTGAACTCTAAAAACCTGATTCGGTCCCCAGCGGGGCAGGCACAAAGTATGTGCTCTACTGTTCCATCATTTTCCAAACAGAGGCGACACACACTGCCTTCCGAGACTCCGAGTCTCTGCATATGATGGTTCAAATGACAGTGACCTGTAAAAAGGCCTGTTAGGCCCTACTGTAGTCCAATAACTGTTTGGTATCAAGCTTCGAAGGATGAATAAAAGCCTTAGAGTGGTTCAGCGAGTGAAGGTACTGAAAATGAAATAAACCGTTCATTCTTAATTTTTTGAAACGAATAAATGTTGTTGTTTTATTTCGAAGTGTTAGTTATCGACAATTTTTGCGAAAAGTTCTTCAACTACTAGTTATGACTTAGGTTTCGTTTTCAGTGGTCTACCTTGTATCATGAGAATGTTGAATGAATCTCAAAACATGGAATCATCTAGTAGGTTCTTACTTTATCAAAATTTTTTCGGATTGTTTTGATTGAATGACTTATCTTCTGTATCCACATTCTTTTGACTGAAAACTGTATTATCGTCAGTACTATTATTGAAATTTTTTTGTGCTGCCTGTATCACCTATTTAATCTTACTTCTGTAAGCCCAGACAACCCGATTCTTCATTGAAACTCTTTTTGTCCGATGTTTCAGCTTCCACACATCGCCCGAGCGGCAAAAACGCTACATTGTTGAGTTCGGATAATTTGGATCGCATCCTCTCTTAGGCCATTAAGTAGTTTCTTAATGACTCGGTCTGCCCATTCGCTCTCCAGTATATTCTCCTCAGTCCTATAAACAAACATATATATCACAGAAGGATGAGATACTGTAACACATTCTCACTTCGGGGATCCTCCTCGGCCATTTAATTGTAATGGAGGATGCCGTTGTAGATTATGACAATCGTGAATTAGACGAGGACGATCGGCAGACATGATGGAGAGGATCGGGGGCTCTGTATATGGCCGTGTTTGTGTTCTAACGTACACAAAGTATCAGCGAATGATGGTAATGGTATACATGAGATGGTAATGGTAATGGGGGGCGATTTTGGAACGTTTTATTGAAATAGATGGAAGTTTGTCTTATACATTTCACTGCTTAACTATTCGTAGCACCAGTTTGTGTTGACTTTGAATTGATATTGATCCATTAGCAACAAATCTTCGGTTGTGATGTTTAATGACCTCAATGACTTTTGAACACTTGTCTAGCGCCCCCTTTCAGCAAAGTAGCATTTAGGGGGACTTCTTTCTATTACGCAGCTTCATGAGCATATTATGTGTTTCCTCATCTTTTTCATTACATTCATTCCAGCAATATTAGCCCCTGTATTAGTGTGTACAGGTCCCTTGCTGAATTTACGTCATATTCTTCTGTGCATAACTTGTGATGTCCATACATTTATTTATTTTTGACTTCTTTTTGTCACTACATTTTGGAAATGGTTTGCTTCATTGGCAAGAAATAGTTTCAAACTCAGCGTATAACACTCACTTCTCTAATTTTATTTCACTTCCGAATTCCTCATCAATCTCGATTCATTAATCAATGATATTTGAGGGCAAGAACATCTGTGATCACCCTTCTCTCATATTTATAAGTGAAGTTCGGAAAAGATGTGAAAGAACTGACGGTTCAGACTGTCAAAATATATTTCAAAAACACAGTTCATTATAAAAACTTACGTGGTAAACTCACTTACATATTATATCACACTTATTTTATGTGCTTTTTGGTAATTATTCATACAATTTTTTCTTTTCTTTTTCAATTGTTATTTGTGTATTTCCAACAGTTTTCTGTTGCCGAGCTGTATCTGTCTCTCTGTTGCATTGCCTGTAGCTGCTTTGCTCCCATTATTCATGAACATACAAGTCTTCTGCATGGTTCATCTTTGGTCTTCAAACCATAAATGCAAATATAATGATGGTTGGAGAGCCAAAACAAAATGTTTGGGCTCTACACTTTTCTGTTTACTTTTTCTAGATATACTCCATGATAACGATCAAGCAATTTCCATAAACAATTTTTTTTTATTCTAGACGCGTTTCGCTATTGTTTCAACCGGAATTTATTAGAACAATCCAAAAAAAATTAATTTTTTTGAATATTTTTCTGTGAGTGATAATGTATATGGATAAATAATGGTGGTCAGGTGCTATTTATAAAAAAAGTGTGTACTATCGTAGACATCTGCTGTAGTAGCAGGCAAAACCTTTAGTAATACAAGTTACATTCGACAATCATCTTCCAGTCTGGATTTTTTCCTCCTATTCGTGATTCCGGCCGTCATAAGACTGGTTAGGTAGCCAAGTGTTCCTCAATACAGTGTTTGAATGATATTGAGTACCTAAAGTGCTACATCTCTGTCAATGAATAAATTATAGTCAAAGCTGTGGTGAGGATTGATACAAATGATAGGAGGTAGAAATTCAGAAGTTTGCAAGTATCTAATCCCACAATACCCAAATCATATGGTCTGCCAAAAATCCACAAGCCAGGCAAGCCGGTGCGACCAACTTTTTCAGCCCTAGGTTTCCCTAGGTATAAGATTGCCAAATGGTTAGCGAAACAATTTGAAACCCTATCGATTCCGGGACTCAGCTTGAGTGTTAAGAACTCATAAGAATTCCTCGTAGAAGATCAAAGATGTAAGGT
Source organism: Leptinotarsa decemlineata (assembly GCF_000500325.1). NCBI lineage: Eukaryota > Metazoa > Arthropoda > Insecta > Coleoptera > Chrysomelidae > Leptinotarsa > Leptinotarsa decemlineata. The sequence continues at coordinate 23,631 of NW_019292417.1, read as the reverse complement.
TCCGAGAAGGAGAGATCTTTTGGCGTATCTTCATTATTTCCAAGTGAACACATACCACAAACAATTGAGTATTTGGAGTAAGTGGTGAAGTAGTCGAAGAGTATATCCGGCTTACCTTTGGTAAGCCGGACCGGATATACTCTTCGGATATACATAATATACTACACTAGATTTTGTGGGTAATATGAGGGTGCGGCAAAGGGAAAGCCGTTGTCTCCTTTCATGGCTAATTCGTTCATTCTATACGAATATAATTGAGGTAGAGAACTACTATTCTTGGATAAACTAGTTAATAAAAAAATTGATAAGGATCTACAGTTTGATGTGTATATAAATCCGAAAGACATGACGTTGGAAAAAGAAAGTCTGTGGATTGTGGATAAGATTGTGATAAGAAATATGTAGGTCAAACCAAAAGGACTATATTAGCTGGCTACTAGGAACCTGTTTTGCATGTTTGATTTCATAGACTGGAGAAATTTAGTGTCGCTCAGCATGCCATAGAGAACGACCATAGAATAAGTGAGAAATGTTCAAAATTGTTGAGACCGTTACATGACAACAGGATGCCTTCGTAAGCTTGGAAATCCAAAAGTGCGGAATGATTTCTATGAATAGCGGCGAAGGTCCTATTTAGAACAGGTATCAGCATAGGATATATCTAACCGGTATAGTAGTTAGGCCACTAGAATATAAAAACACTTATATAGTAGTAAAATTGAATCATAATGGTCTTGATCTTGGGAAAGTGTTTTCAATGTAATAAATACATATACAGGTTGTTTCAAAATCGATCCTCACCATTGGGATCTCGGAAACTATGAGAGATACGAAGATGGTTAAATTAGAAGAAAGTTACGCATTTACCTGACTAACAATATGCCGTTGAGAAAGTTCTAGAATTCCGAGTATATCCGGAGATGTCCGGAAAGAACAGAAATTTCGGATAATGGTTTTTATTTTTTCTGACTTTATTTTTCTGAAGACTTGAAAATAAATTGCACTTCTACATTTCCACTTTTTCTCTGCTAGATAATGATGTTTTCAGATTGCTATCCGCCGTTTCGTCTTCCGGCCACCATCATCATTCTTTCACATTGGATTCTTTCTGTTTTGAATAAAAAGATTTTATATTTTCAATAATGTATCATAAGTTATCATTCTTTTTCGAGAAATTGTAGATATTGGAAAATGTTAATTCTTGTCACAATAGGCTTTGACTTTGATCTTTCTGAAAGTGACTTTCAATTTGTTACACTCAAAGACATAATGTTATTGTACCAGTCATTGAATTTTTGGCGGAAAATGGCTTTCACGAATGAAGAAAAAAGAGATGATACAAATTTATTACAAATATGATAGAAACAGTGTTAGGACATCGGAAATGTATT